>JBBPOE010000361.1:0-27725 GCA_038091295.1 Tylopilus felleus | reverse complement strand
TGACGACGATGAGGAAGCGGCCAATTGCAGGGAGGTGGGGTCGAAGGGGTTGGGAGTAGACCTCGATGGCATCCTCGACTTGTTTTGCTAACGCCCTTAGCTTTTCGAGCGGGTCGTCCGGGTCGGCTGCTCTGTAACCCGAGGTTTGACGAGAATTGGCAAAACCGTGCGGGTCAGCGTTGTAGCTCGGAGCAACTGGGCGGGCGATGTTGATGCGGGAGGTCATGATGGCTGGTGGTCAAAATGCTAAAGGCGATGACCAGAGTGAACGCGACGTGGCACTCTAGAGCGTGGGAAATGATGCAAACGTCACATGACCTCGACGTCGGACGCGATGACTCCGATGAGCATACGACACTTTGCAGTGCTGACCAGCCATGGACACCAGAGACTACCTTTAGTCAGTCTCACCACGTCTCTCCCTTTGCAGCTGACCTTTGTACAGTGCCGTGCTCAACCTGCCCACCACTGCGTCCCAGAACGAAATAAGGGAACGCTACAGAACACTCTCCGTCATATTCCATCCCGACAAGCAACAGGACGAACGCACCAAGGACACCGCCGCCTCCAAATTTCTCGACATTCAAAAGGCTTACGAAGGTATACATAGTCCATTTTGACGTGTTGCATCCGCGTCCCCTGACCATCGCGTAAAATAGTTCTGTCAGATCCATTTCTTCGGTGCGTTACCGTATCCCCTTTCTCCCCTACCTGCCGCTCACATCTCCTTCCATAGACAGGTATATGATCGTCTGGGTAGGCCCTGTCCGCAACCTGCCGTCCGTCCGGCTTTTATAAATCCCCTCTTTCTTACATTCAGGGCCTCAAGGTCTGAAATGGAAATGGCCCGCGGGGCTGCTATCGAAAGATAACGAAGAAGTAGGCTCTCGATATTGATACCCCAATCTAGGTCACTCAGCCAACGGAAAATCAGATTAAGGTGGCACTCGATGAATGGGAATTTGATCGCCGCCATGAGACTCTTGAACAACTTCTTCAGCCCAGAGGCTCGGTCACTTGTTCAATCAACGCCTCCTCTCTATTCGCGCGTGATTCTACGTCGAATGTTCGAAACGTTCTTAACCGCATAGCTGGCATTGGAGTTACCACCTTCGGAGTCCGCCAGAATGTGACGGTCAGATCCCATCCTTCGCCACCCAATCTGATTGATCTGAGAAATTCTGTCTCCATCTCATCCTCTAGAAGCGCATAGGACCCAAAACAACTGTTGCCCTCACTGGTCATGCTCAGACCGGTCCACGGAGTATCACACGTACCCTAACGGGAACGCTACAGCATCAGTTGTCCCCGCGATTCGCACTGGAGGCAAGTTTCACACGTTCGCGACACCCCTGCGCTCGTCGCTCAATAGACTGACTGATTTGCGTTGTAGCTGACGGCGGGATTTCTCAAGCCTCACATAATCGCCGCAACGACGACATACAACGACGACGACAATGCCGTTGTGCTGCGAACTGGTTTTATTCCCGCTTTGTGGCGCACGTTGCCTCCGTTCCTGACCATATCTGTGGGTCGCCGATTGTTCCGTCATTCCCCCATGCAGGGGTCAGCGAGTTGGTCGTTTACGCCAGGGTCACCTATCGGTCGTCTCGAGTTGAACGTGCACTCCTCAAAGCCGTTTGACGTCACGTTACCCGAAGATTACATGCAGACTCCAGACCCCAGCGAACCAATGTTTGACAATGGACCCGGGTCAATTACTGGCTTCGGCGCAGGTATTGGATCTTGGTCGTCTGGCCTGGTTCTTCACGGTCTAGAATCATGCTTCACCGTGAATTATTCCGTGTTCCTTCACGAGCTTGCGCTTCGCCTGAAAGCAGGTGTGGAAATCGGTTTGCCAGGCGCGGCATATTCCATCTCGGCAAAATGGAGTGGAAAGAGGAGTGCCTTTTCCACCACTGCTGGAGTAGGTAACTGGGGGGTGTTCGTCAGACTTGAGTAAGCAGTTCAGTGCTCCATCCGTCTACGTTCACCCAATGTGCTGTCAGATTATCGTATCTCCGGCAGAAATGGACACTGCCAATTGTTCTCTCGCCAGAGAACAACGGAACGCTGGCATTGTATTCTATCATAATACCTTCCACGGCGTTGGCTCTTGGTTACCATTTCGTACTCAAACCTCGCCGTCGCGTACAGCGTGCCACGTACGTGATTGCTTCTGTGAATTTTGGGGTCTTGACTGAGCGGTGATTCAGGTACTTCGATGCTGCCCGAAGAGCACTGAAAGAGGAGAGGTCGGCGGTAATGAGGGAGACTGAGAATACCGTTCTCCTTTTGCGAGAGCCTGCGAGAAGACATATGGATGCTGAAAGAGCGATAGGAGGTGACGCGCGCGCCAGACCGTCATTTTTCCCCATTCTTACGTGCCCCCGTTAGGACTGGTGATCTTGGAGGCCACGTATGGACCGACGCTCATGGACAATGACACGGCGGGTCTGGACGTAGACGTGACGATACCGCTTCAAGCGCTCGTGCACAAGAGTCAGCTATATGTGTCGAACAAGGTACCCAAGGTGACGTTTGAAAATGCACGGGCATGTCTATATGGCGACTGACTCCTTGCTCGTAGTCGGGTATACAGGGATTCTGTGATCCGGCACCCAAGACTCCTAAATCACTACGGGTACGGTACATGTTCCGCGACCAAATGCATTATGCCGAAATTCCAGACCTGATGCCCATTGTACTTCCATTGCGAGGTATGATCCGACCGCTTCTTTGAGTGAACGACATTTGACCCCCAATTTTTTTCACGAAAAAAAGACCATTTGGTCGTGTAAGACAACGCGGGGTGTGGTCCCCCAAATCCGGTTACCGACTATGTGGCTCGACATGTCCGATCCAGCTTGAAACCGCCGTTGTCTGTTGGTGCTGCTTCACCATCTACCAGATATATTGCACAGGATCCATTACATTTATATTGTACATACATTCCCCTCATTGCATGACGACAGGATGATACAGGGATTCTTTGCGTCCCCCGTCTCGTCACATCAGACCTGGTTTCGACTTTGAGCTGTGGATGGAATGAAGAACACGTCGAGAGAGTGTTTCCAAGTCGTATGCACACCCCCACCACCGTCATACCATGAATGATGTGCACACACGAGATCTTCATTCGGGAATTGGGTGGTGGCGACATATCGAGTTAGGTCCGCAGTGATGTATGGGGAGTGTGTGCGAGGCATGCCTGCCCGGGGGGAAGCATCAAGGAAGCGTGGTGCGTGATGCTCTCTCTCGAGCTTGAGGCTGAAACGCGTTCTCTCCAAGTCTGAAAGATGCTGTCACAGGGATCGCGCACGGCCAACTCGGGGTTTTGCTATCCATCACACAGCGGCGGGTTCAGAAAAAAAGCCCTGCCATCAGCGATGGTAAGGCCATGTTCATCTTGGCTTGAACGGAGAGATCCGACGCTGTCTCGACTCCCAACGGTCCACTGGATCCACTTGCGAAAGCGCCGAGTCCATGGGTTGTGAACGCGTTGTCGCCAGGGTCGTCATGAACGCGTTGACAAGACGAGTAATCCCCGTTGGCGTACCCTGAATTTCACAGCTTGACTTGACACCACCCGTTGGAGACCTGGTGGGGAGTGCGACGTGTGTGGGCGACTGAGGTCCAGTTTTATTGGGGGCGTGTGACCCTGACAGGATGACAGGAGAGGGGAAGGGGATCATTGACCCTTTTTTTGTCAGAAATGATTGCGCCCAGGGCCACACACACCTGCATGATGGGTGTGGTGGGAAAAGCGATGGGTTCGGAAGTGCCTCCGTCCGGTATTGGTGCCAAGGGGCGTCGTTGGACGGATATGGTTTAAGCGCGTGAGATTCAGAACCAAAAGGCATGAGCTGGCATGGCAGTTGGTCACGGCAGATGCCGGGAGGGAGAGGACAACATGCCCCCCCCTTGAAAAAAGGGCGCTGAGGGAGTCGTTCATGGGTCCCGCACGAGTTTTGGCGCCACGGAGTCTCGGACATTGAATTGAGTCGACGCCATGAAACCTTCGCGGTTCAAGGTGCCGGGGGAAAAAATGTCGAGGGAGGAGGGAATAGCCTCGAGGTCAGACACGGCGTTCAAGTTGTTGGGAGGGTGCGGTATGTCATTGATGCTCACGTAATACTGCATACGAGATCGGGGGCCACAGCTCCTGCCGGGGAGAGCCGAAGGAAGGGCGGTAGGAGCTCAGTTGGAGGGACAGTTTGGGTGACAGGAAGCGGAAGGCCGCAGGGGTAGAGAACCCGGTTCCATGTATCCGCGTAAGTACGATAAATGTGTGTAAGGGCGAGATGAGATCTATGGTTGAATAATATCGTCACACTGGTTGGAGGTAAGCTATCGGCGGTGCCTGCGATGGCAGTAGAGCACAAATGTGGCGTTGATACGGTTTGTCAAAGGTGAAGGTTAACAATAGATGGGGCGCACGCGAAAAAGGGCTAGTGGCGTTTAGACCGCATGCGGGTGTGGTACGGATGGAGTGTGTTGGAGAGAGAGGGGATATGGTTGCTAGTGACGAATGGAAGGAGTCAAGGGGGCGACCGAGATCGGAACCTTGGCAAGGATGATGAAGGGCTGTACGGCAAGAAGGAGATTTCCGGTTGGTGGTGAGCGGTGTTGTTGCTGACAGGTCGTATGATAATTAACGTTTGGTTGAGAAGGTTTGATGTAGTATGTACAATGTTCGTACCGCCGATCTCCGTGCTGGTCTACTCTACAGAGCCGGCGGTTGTCCACACTACCTGTGACCCCGAAAGAGTAACTGAGCTGTCGAAAATTTGCTGCGCCCGATCATTCACCTTATACAAATCTGCATGTGCTAACTCAATTCAAACTTTAACTAATTTCCCATCTTTGGTCCCCCTCCTCCCCGCCTTACATACCCCAATATATAGTACACACCCCATTTCCTAACCCCCCTTCCCTCCCATCCCCACCCATGCAGCGTCCCTCCCTCCAAAACGTTCGCATCCGCTCCACTAGGGATGCCCTCCAGGTCTTTTACGCCGTCGCTCGCAACGTTATCCCCCTCATCACTCGCCGCCTCGACGCAGAGGAGCGTCGCGCCATAGTCCCAGGCAACGTATACGTATGGGAAGAACGCAGCGCCAACTCAGAGGCAACCGGACTCGGCATGGAACGATGGTTCGTCCCCTTCCTCCCTCTCCCCACCCCACTCACGTTTCTCCTTCAGGACCGACGGTATGGGCTGGGGCCCCAGTCGAGTCCGCGACGTGCGTCCCATGTCCCACCCATCCCCCTCCCTCTTATTTAGCCTTGTTTAGGACTTTCTCTTCTACCACCAGAAAGAGTGCGACGTGACCGATGATCCTGCCAGCGCCTCTACCCCTTGGGCGCAAATGATTAGGTCAGTCATTATACCCTTTTTCTCTTCTTCCCTGCCATGCTTCCATCCTATTCCATTCACTTAACCTAATTCGATCGCTTCCATTACATTAACATTCCCACTCGTACAGCATGTATCCATCACCTCGATCCCGCGCAACGAGTGAATCTGAACGCCTAATAAAGCAAACTTATAGTGTGCGCGTTTCTTTGCCCGATGACCGCCCACGAGGCATCTTCAGAAAGTGGCACCTCAGTACGTGTTTCATGGCAATCTCCGCAGCCACCCAGCCAATCCTCTCCCTTCCACAGCCGCATACTTTAGCCAACAAAAACTTGATCGACTGGACACGATCGATAATGTCAAAGGGATCGGTGACGTCCCCGTCCCAGACGGTTGGTTCCGCAGTGCCCGCAGAGATGGCAAATCCCGCAGAGACGACGATCTCCCAAAGTCCGTCGTAGCAAAACGCATGTCACAAGCCCCAATGGAAGGCGTCATCTCCACTTCGGATTCAACTCGCACTTCTTTCTACCACTCTCAACCCTCCGCACCCATCTACACTCAGTTCCCCACCTCCGCCAATGCTTCTCAATTAGAGCTCTCAGAAGCTCCAGGTGCACGCAAAACTGCCTTCTCTCTACCGTCATCAGCCGAACACCCCCATTACGCCTCAAGTGGCGTCCGCCAAACTACGTATTCCGAACCTAATTTGATCCCTACCAGAGATCACACTAGGTTTCGAGATAACTTTGTTAACCATGTTGTATCATCGTCCAATTGCCCTTCGCCCCCATCTTCGTCATCGTCCATGCCAGCCACCCCCAGTCCAAGGATGAATACTGTTCACCTGTCAGAACAACTAGTCCCTCTTGATTATCTGCAAAGCCTCTCATATCCGAGACGTGACCCCATCGACGAGCAGTTCTTGCAGCGCTTCTCCACGCAGACACTCACCGCGACCATGCCCAAAGCGATCACCATTTCTGGGCACTCACATTCCCATTCATTCTCTGGTAGAATGAAATTCTAGTCTGTGCTGCATCTCATCGCGTGATGGACTCTGCTGTCCCTGCACTACATGGTATGACTTGACTGACCTTGGTACGCATTCTAGATTGGACCCTCACGTACATAGACTATGGACTTTGCACTCTGGAGTTTGTTTTGCTCTTTTCGCAGACCTTGTATGCTATCGCACGCACGCGCAATGTTGGAGAATGTGATTTATCGTTCAAACCACAAGGTATGAGGCGTGCACGTGACATAACATACCTGGTCGACATCGCCACTTGCATTTCTTTCATTCGAATTTCAGCTGGCGTCATGCCCGTGAATAAAGACAAGAGTCCGGGTTACTTGAGGCTGGTCGTCTGTCTGTCCTGTCGTGTGCGTAGGAGAACATGGCGCAACCTCCCGCTCGTGTGCTCTACTGGTTTTGCACAGATCTCCGTCTACACGACTCGCCTGCGCTCAATTTGATACGTCCAAAGGTCTTTTATCCAGTACGCAGCCCCAAGAGGATCTCCGTACGCATCTGATTTTCAACCCAACTTTGTAGATATAAACTTGGGACCCTGAATACGTCTTTGCCCACAAAGTCGCCGGCGGGGTTAATTATTAGGTGCGTTCATGGTACCCCAACAGGCTTGTGCGTGACTCGCGCGTACGACCAGAACGAACTTCCTTTTGGAGACTATGCACGGCCTCTCGCGCTCCCTCTCTGCGCGCAACCTAAAGACGAAGCTCCAAGTCGTCCGCGGACCTCCCCAGACCGTCGTCCCCGCGCTCTGCTCAGCGTGGCACATTACACATCTCGTATTTGACAAGGACAATGCGGCATATGCCGCCGTGCGAGACGCAGTCGTGAAATCACGAGGCTGCCGCGGGGGTTCAGGTACTCGATATCCTGGACCATACGTTGTACGACCCACACTGGCAGGCCGTCGTGAATGCACATGGTGGGAAAGCACCGCTGTTCATTTCCTCATGGCACACGGTACTTTACGACCCGTTTGCACAAATGGGTTTATATGTCTCATGCGCCCCCCTTGGTTTCTTTTCCTCAGGCTGTCAGGTATCTCCTGGCTCCCGACCGTCCTCTCCCGCTCCCCAAACACATACCATCTCTGGGGAGTATAGATATTCCAAAGTTCACACGCACAGAACATCCTGTACACCGCAATGTCGATCTCAACGCAGGTGAGCGTGAAACGGAAGTCATTTGTTATGGTATTATGATTCCCTCACCAATCAAGCACACAAAGCCCCCTGATGACCTAAAAAATCTAGACTCGTGCGTTGGTTCCCGAGGGGACTTTGAAATTCCAACACTCGAAGGAGCTTGGGTTACCCCTTGCAACAACGAGCATCAGGGGAGGTGAATCAGAAGCATCGAGAAGACTGGCTGCATTCTGTGCAGACGCGGCGCATGTCGCTACGTTTTCGAAGGGTCAAAGAGACGCGTCCTGCGGTAGTTGATCCTCCAGCCACGTACGTGTACGCTCGAGGGGTGCCATTCCAGATGTAGTGGACGGTCTTGAATTACCCGGAAATGACAGTCTCATTGCATGAAATTTGGTTGTCTTGGGCCACGCGAGTGCCTTTGGCGTGCCAGGGACTGCCGCATCACCAAACGCAACGCGGTCGGAAGTGGAAAAAAAAAAGTATTCGGATCACACTGACCGTGCGTATGTCTCGCGCATTATCCTCACGCATTGCGTTCCCCTCTCGACTGACACGTTCTGTTGGTGCTCTAGCACCTGAGCATCTCGAGGGCCCATTCTCGAGATGTATTATGCGGCAGAGCGTGTCCAAGGATTATCATTCGGTCACATCCGCGGGCACGTCTGCAGGTAAATTATTAGTAGTTTTTCTGACATTATTTTTATCAGAGACGTTCACGCACGCGGACTGACTGGAACCAAGGTTCATGGATTGGAGGTAGCAGGTATTTTTACCCAGATATCCTCGCCCGACACTTATCGTTCGACATTTAGAACGTGTATGCTGAGACTGAACGAAAAATCGTTCCACGACCTCTTGGGGATGCCGTTGACGAGGCGCGACGGGCCGCATGGGTACGTTTTGGCAGACGACATTCTTTTGGATTGCCTTCATCGATTCAAGGCGTGAAAAAAAAAATCAGAAAAATGGAAGGACTGGTTTCCCGTGGATTGACGCAATCGTGCGTCAACCTGGACTAGAAGGGTGGATACATCATGCCCGGCATGCGGTGGCGGTGCGGACATAATGAAAATTGCTTATCAGCAATCTCATCTCAGTTGCTTACTAGTGCTTCCTTACTCGTGGCCCGTGGGCAATGTTATGTACATTTCCTGGGAGCGCGGAGCGGACGTCTTTGAACGGTGAGGGAGTGCGATGCTCGGTGCCCGTGCCGGCAACCAGCAAGACGAACTCACGACTCGGAGGGTTTATTCACAGCGCGGCTTATCGACTGGGATCCTTGCTTGCCATCCCGGAAATTGGACGTGTACATTATATCCATGCTCACGGGTGCGCTCGTTCGTCTATTGACCCATTTAACAGGGCTGTCCTGTTCAGCATTTTTCTCGCAGTACCGTGAAATGTCCGCCAGCGGTAATTGCGCTTCGGATTTACTGATATTAAATACTAGATCATATATATGAGGTGGTCTCCTTTCCCGAGAAATTGGACACGTCCGGCATGCTCGTACGTAAATAGCGTCCTGCACTGGCTGGCAAGGTGAGAGTCTGTTTCCCAGAGCCAAAGTTTTTGAGTATTGAGTTTTTCGTTTTGGTGCGACTGCGTGGCATCGTGGTGTATTCTCCGACAATTCATTTATGCACCGCCATCTGGCCCCTCTGAGCGTATGAACAGCAGAATGCCGGGCTGCATCCTTGGTCGAGACTACCTGCTACCCCATGCTGGACGACAAGGTGGAGAAAGAACGTTGTATCGATAAAGGCTGTATATGCTCCAGGTCTATATGGTAACGACCCCTTCTATTCTCGATGGATCCGCGGACGCGATGTTTCATCCTGAACCCACTTTGAATGATCGGCTTAGCTGCGGCAAAAAGAAGCTCGGAAAAAGGCGTAGGGATAGGGACGAAGAAGGGGTGACTACCCCGGAAGGAGTAAGAAACGGTCAACGGCGGTCAGCATGGACGCTTCACATCAATGATGGGGGCGCGGACGTATGCCGGAAGATACCGGGGTGAATCCACAGTGGATTCTTTTTTTTCAAGTGGGTCGTTTGTGTTTCTAGACGGGGCTCGATGCCCTGGTTGTATTGGAATGGGTCTGGCCTTGTTCCCCATTTCGATGCACGTGAAGCCCTGGTTAACACCGCGACCAGGACCAATCAAAATGGACGTTTGCATTATTCTTTTGGCGCAGAATGGAGACGCGCCGGGTTGCTGGAACCCGTCAGACACACATATCCCCTCGACAAGTCTGATTTTGACTATGACATTTTTAGATCCAAACCAAAGCCGCGTTCAGCCTCCGTCCTACAAACGGGGGTAGTGTGGTAATCAACCGCGGACGGAGTAGGTATTTTCAGTGTTGTTCCCTGGGGCCGAGGGCTTAGTTCCTTTAGGTACGATATGATTAAATAACTACCCTCGTCTTGGTCTAATTCCAGTTGCGGTTGAGAAACAGATTCGTGACGCGGCCCGACGCGGTGGGGCGGTCGACAGAGAAGTACGACCTAGGTGCTCATGGGTGTCCCCGCCGATTCTCCAAGATGCGTTTAGCAATAGTCAAGGTTTTGATGCTGTCTCCAAACTCACCGCAGCAAAACGTAAATCACAATGAAGTGTTTCAGGGCCAAGGCTGAGTTGATGGCGGCCGTTGGAACCCGACAACCGGGCATCAGTGCGGGATTGGGTTACTGGTGTGACGGGCGGAAGCTTGGCAATGAAAAGGGAGGAGGCGGGTCAAGGTTTAACTTGAAGTTGGGTCAGGGGCCGGCTTTGGGTTTCGCGAATGGGTCCGAAGTATGTGGCGTTCTTCTTGGTACCCGTATCCGCGCGCGGAGCCACTCGGGGCGTTGGTATTACTAAACTGCGGCCGCGGCAGCGCTCTGGTATCGCGGTGTTGGCCTCGTGTTACTGAAACGCTGGATTTGTGCAGGGCACAGCTACTGCGGACGAGCCACCCGAGCTGTGGCATGAGGAGCGTCAATGTGCACATTGGTGTCTCCGTCATGGCGCACTTTGGCGAACGGCGCCGTACGCGACTTCGACTTCCCTTCCTCTCCCCGACTGACAGGCATTTAGATATCTGCATATCAAATGATGTCATGGTTAGAAAAGTAAATAATTATTTACGGAATTATTTTTTGACAAAAATAACACCTAGTTTGAACTGAGAGCGAACGCCGCGCGACACGACGAGCACGACCCTTGTGTTTTTCTACCACCATGTCTTCAAAGCCACTGCTCCCAAAGACGAACCCGCCGTCCTCTTTACCGACTGCCCAAGTGGAACCAAAAATAAGAGGGGCAAATCGCTCGACCAAGACCGCCGGGAAACTCAAAGTCCTCCCTGACCAACCGACAATTCCGGGTCCAGCACCACGAGCCGCTCCGGAACCCGAGGAGAGTCCGAATGTGACAGGGGATACGGACGAAGGGGACGACGAAGAGGAGGAGGCCGATGAAGACGACGAGGAAGGCGCAGAAGGACGTCTGCGGCAGATATCCCGTATCCCGCAAGGCACCGCACGACGCGATGCGCTCAGGCTGACCAAGAAGAAAGCAAAGTCCTTGCCGAGGGTGACTGCGTATGCCACCGCCCAGTACGTTCTCTCTCCTGCTATAAGATGGCGCGGGCGTTGACAGCGTGGCGTCGACGGCGACAGGTCGTATCTGCTTCCTGAACTCATCAAGTTTTTCAATGCGAGACGCGCTGCGTACCGGACCGATCCAAAGATCATTGATGACGTGATTTACACTCCGTATGCGTACGAACCGGCCAGCAATCTGGATGCCCAGGTGGAACGAAACAATCAAACGAGTCAAACGGGGGACTTGCTTGGCGTGCCCGAGTTGAACCCACCGACGGCAGATGCCAGTAATACTTACCCCGCCAAGAAGAAGCGGAGTAAGTTCTATGCCATGCCAAACGAGGCAGAGATATTTGTTTTTGGCTATGGCACGGTCGTGATATGGGGCATGACAGAGCCTCAAGAGAAGCGCTTCCTGGCATCCATGTGAGTCCGCCCGTCTCTATCTGGATATGCCAGTAACATGTCGTCAGACGACGATTCGAGGTAGACAGGCAGGGTAAGCCGCGTGGTCAACGGAGTGTGATGTTTTGCGAATCTTTTATCCAGGGCCCGACGATATCGAGATGGAAGATCTGAATTACTACTATGCAAACTATAGTCGGTATGTATACTTTTCCCCGCCGACCATCTAAGCCGAAACTTATTTCCCGAAAAGAATATATAACGATGTCATCACTCTCCGGCATGGTTCGGGATACATGTATGCTAATTCATTTCCCTGGCTCCGATGCTATGCCATAACGCTATGCACCGTACTAGGACCAAATTGTCATTGTCACATGCCCTCTCCCAATCAGTCAAGATATCATTGGTTCGTCGAAGTTGTCCGTTTGCGATCCTTGACTAACCACTCCTGTCTAGTTTGAGGAGCTCATATCCTCAAAAATAGAAGAGACAAAGGACATACCTGAAACACTGTCAGAAACAGGCAAGATCGGGATGCCCCATAAGGGTACGTTTCCTCGATTGTCGACATCATGACACGTATGGCGAACGCATGAAGCATAGAGATCATGCGTAAGACGGGAGAGCTTTTCATCTTGCGGACAAACATCAACTCGGTCGGTTCCGTGCTAGACTCACCGGTCCGTTCGCTTCGTTCATCTTCCGAATCAGCGCCCCGCCACTGACTTTTGAACGTCTTTTGTAGGAGGTATTCTGGGTATGTATAATTTTATGCTTTTTACATGGGGAGCGCTTTCCTCGGACATTAACGAACAAAAACAGACGTACCCCGATTTGCAACCTCTGTATGAAGCAGCTAGAAGTTACCTTGAGGTTCCCCAACGTATCGATTTGTTGAATACGCGTGTAGAGGTGGGTAGGACCGGTTCCGAGCTCGCTTAATATGTCGCGTATGGTGATTGTGCTGACAACTGGGGTTTAACCGGACAGGTGCTTCAGGATATGCTTCAGCTCCTCAAGGAGTCGGTATCGACCCGCCATTCAGAGCGTCTGGAACAGATCGTCATCGCGCTGATCGCCATTGAGATTGGTCAGTTTTCTTTTTGCCCCCTCTGGACATCGTTGGACACTGACTCGGATCTCCTTGATAGTCCTGGGCATCATTACTATCCTCATCGATCTGTTGTTGGCCTAAGCCTCAGGATCTCATTTGTACCATGTATCACTCTTGCTTGGTTTGTGTTCTCCAGGGAGCAAGACTATATTCCTCACATTCAATTGGACTAATACTCGCATTGGGTATTTTCGCAATATACCTTGTTCCATTTGAATATGTGCACGCTGTCTGTCTATGCTTGCCATCAGCTGCACGAGTTTTCCCGCATGCCATCGGGATGATGCCGCAACGCAACATGCAGCAATTTTTTAGCCTGCGTTGATTTTTGCAAGCTACCGATCTCTTCACGTCTTGGTAAGAAAGTTTTGATATGATTTTTTTATAGATGAGATGATCAGTAACGCTGTTATTAAACAGGAACCTGATATACCTTTGTATTGAGAACAGAATACAGTACGACCATCACAAACGCTACTATTTACGAACCACCGACGTGCATGCCGCCTGCCATGGAACACATCTCGTCAAAAAGACACATCGGGTTCCGCTGGTGGGACGACTTACTATTCACGTGCATACAGGCACGTTGGAGTCAGCGCTGGCGAGAAACACGAAATCTGGCACGAGTTCCACGAGCTGGGCCGCACGTCCGTGCCAGTCGGCGGTCCCACGCCAAAGCCTTCCACTGGCATGATGTCCTTGTTGGCTGAAGAGCAGTGACGACGGGTCCCGGTGCGACCGCATTCACACGTATACTGGTTTGCAAAGGAACGCGTGAAAGACATGATAGCACCTTTTGTGGCGGAGTAATCGACTGAGGTCAAACGTGGAGGTCAATCGCGGTGGGCGCCGCGATCCAACACATGGCTTACCAAACTTTGGCGAGCCGGCGACCCAGGTGTGTCGGTAAATTCGGTGACTACAATCGTCTGGATGATGTTAGCCTCACTGGTAATGCAAACCTTGTCGAGGTCGACGTGGTCCATGTTCTCCTCGATGCCAAGGGCACGTGGCCAATGATGTCCAAGTCGCTGATGCATTTGCTTCAGGGCGTTGTTGATGAGCACCTTCAGTTGACCAAACGTGTCCATGTGACAACTCGGCATCACGTTGCAGGTCGAGGGCGACCAAGTTGAACTCCCAGCCATGCATGGCGATATCGGCTGCTGCTGCTGCTGCTGCCACGTTAGCGTCTTCCATTTCTTGCGAGAGATACTCGAGAGATGGTGACGAGTGCCCTTGATCCTCTCGATCACAAACATGGTCGCGGTGGTGCGTCCGACGCCGCTGTCACCCGCGATCATCAAGGCGTGCTTGCCTCAGCCTGTCGGTGCGGTTGGGCGTCTGAATCGCGCGGCGACGGGCGTACTTTCCACTTCCCGCCTACACTTTCAGCTAGGGCTTACCATTATTGTCCCGACGCTTTTGTTAATCGTACTCGACGGCCGCTGCCGAAAGTGAGTTAGTTCTGGACGTGGAGGGAGCGACTAGGGCCGTACGCTGGATCATATACTCGTCCAGACCTAGCAATTCCTGGGTCTGTTTCTCTGCCAGCGGTACGGCGACACTGTAGGCGATGATATTTTGAGAAGCCATTGTTAGCACAACTGACGAGCCGCTCGTACCATGAGACACCACGCAGTCACGGTATGCGTCCGTGATGATGACACGGTCAAATACAAATCTAGCTAGACAATTTAGGAAAGTATGGTGTTCCATGTCCATGGCACGGGTGGACTGCCGCATCTGCAACGTACTTGTGGTCGACGTATGACTCAGAGCCCAAACGGAAGCAGTTTCTCCCCGCCAATGAACCCGTCCCCACCCAAACCCCATCCCTTGTTCCAGCCCTGTTCACTCTGTCGCGCCTCCTTGATCTCAAAAAAAAGCGATCCGTCCAACACACGCCGTACGTCCTCCTTGTTGACCACCCCGTCCTGTTGCACCAACAAAAACGTGGTCACCCACTCCAAGAACCCAGCGAACCATCCAAACGGATCCATTGCGAGCCGATTCCCGTGCATGGACAGCCAGAGCTCGTACAGAGTCATCGTCGTCCGGGGCATCCCCTTGGGGTTCGTCGCACTGTACTAGAGACGTCGTACGCAGTCAGTCATCTCGTACGTCCCCGCGAACATGGGCATGCACGGACCTTGGACCACATGTCCTCGAACTTGCAGGCGACGAAACGACCCTCAGTGTCGAACGCGCCCGAGTCGGAACCGTGCTTGTCAGCGTGGATCGTCTCGATGTAGATCCGCAGAAAGGGATCTGGAACGTAGCTGATGGCGAGTCTACAAAAAAAGGAGTCAGCATTTTGGCGTGCCGCCGACCAGCGACCGACGGACCTGGTAGGCAGCGATAGCGCGGCGTGGATGACGATCGTTGCCAACAAGCAAAACAAGAGGTTGAATCCGAGATCTCGGAACCCGCGCCAGGTGTCGATGGGCCAAATGATGCCGTCTCTGTCCCTATCCCAGTATACGCAGTGCTGTTGCATGACAGACTAGGAGCCAGAGTCGTCGAGACTGAGAGACGCGTCACAGAGTACTCACATAGCTCGAATACTTTTCGGCGTGGTAGACACTGCCGTCGGGATGCTCGGCGCTCGGCGCGACGTTGGCACGGGGAAGGTATGGGCGCTCGATATACCTGTCGGTATCGATCCTGCCTTGACGCATGCGAGTCACGGGAGCCTTGGGGACCTCCAGAGCATGCCTAGATTTCAGTGGCTCGTTGAGCATATTATTCCGCCTGATAGAGTCGAGGAGCGTGAAGAAGGAAGCAGGCAAAAGGGTGGACGAGGCCTTCAAACCTGCAGGTGCAGCGCACATGCTTATCAGCATTCCCCTGGTCGGAAAACAAATATACGGCGTCCCTGTCAGCACCGACGTCACACTTCATCGGTTGGAATCGAAAGTGTTCCAAGTGTGCCATTTGCGAGACTCAAATTTACAAAATGCCATTAGTAAAGGGTTGCTAGTCAGTCCACTGATGGAATATTAATGCTCCTCACTCCGCCGACCCGTTGCAGCCCTCGCTCGGGGTGACCTCTCCACTAAGTGGAGCACCTTTGTCGGGTCGTTTAACACGTGCGAAGATGCCAACCTCGGGATCGCGGATAAAGTTTACAATGACCATGGGCCAACTTGGGTGCGAAGGAATGATGTCGTAAAACTCGGGTGCAAGGGCACGAAGAGCGGGAAGACGGGTCCACGGGATGGATGGGAAATCATGATGCTCGTTGTGATATCCCACCTAGTTGAAAGAGTCAGCAAGTAGGACGATGTGCAGAAAATAAACGTACGTTGTAGGCAAGAAGGTTGAGGGGTCCGTAATAACTGTAGGTCTCCTGGTTGAGACCATCCCAAACGTAGTGTTCGGCGATGAAATGACCGGCACATGGGTGTAGGCTACCAGCGAAGAAACTGGAGAAGAGCAAGTACAAGAGTGGTCGAATGCCGAATGTTTGCACCAAGATATAATCAAAGACGAGTTGGACGACCAGGTTGATGATGTGCCATCTAGTTAGCTTCTGTGTACGAACGAAGCCAGGTCTCAAGGCGTAAAAGAGTATCTGGAAAGTGCTTTCGAGGAATGAGACGTCGATATGGCGAAAAGTCAAGATCACGTACGCGAAAAATGTTTTTCCAAGAACGTTGTTGAGGCAAAGAAGCTCCAAGCGTGTGGGAAGATCTACATCTATGCCATCTTCACCGAGATGTTTGTGATGTTCTAGATGATACCTCTGGATGACTAGGTAAGCAACGATATATTTGGAGTGCAATGTGGGACAAACTTTGAAGGAAGCAGAATAGGGTATGGCAATGGGTAGGTTTGCAAAAACAGCCAGTGCCTTGTTAGCGTCTATGCCCTTAAATGCAAGGTTGTGGGTGATTTCATGGATGGCAAGGAACAGGTTGTGATTCGCGGTTCCACCGACCGCGTACGCGAGAAACAAGAACCAAAAAGAAAGGGGATTTGAGTAGCGAAGTTGTATGGCAATAAAGATCTGTAGAGATACGACGGCGAGGACGACGTATTTGGTGAGAGGTTCATGGCCCATGAGCCTGACGACGTTTGGGTGGGCCTTCAAGATAGCCATTCGGCGAGAGCGGTGAGGCTCCTCGGTCATCAACCAGAGAAAATCGGAGGGGTCCTGGGGAGGACCTTGGTGTGACCGGCGATCGTCGTTGGCCGAGGAAGAAGCGACGACTGTGCGTCGGGGAGAACGTTTACCCTCTGTGAGTGATTCCGCGCCGCCAAAGTAGCTGAAATCTATCGGATTTGAGTAGCACTGCAAGTGAACAAAAGCAAGGACATACCGACGTCTTGCCTACCGGACGTCATGTCGCTTTGCACCAAGATTTCAAAGTTCGCAACCGCCGTCACTTTGAACAATTGGTGTGGGAATAACATACCAAATATGGACAGCTGCGATAAATCCCAAAGTGGTGCCATATCCAAAGTGCGCTCATATCAGCCCACTTCATTTCTCTTTCTCACCGTCGACCACGATGAGCACCACCGAAAATGACACCGCAGACAATGCGGACAACGACTTTGTGTTGGATCCATCCGACCCGCTATACATGCTCCTCAACAACACTCACGACACCAAGCCAGACCCTTCGTTTGGCTTCTCGTTCAACCAGATGGACCTTGACTTTGACGACCCCTCCTTCTCAGTTTATGTCAACCCAAACGCACTCTTTATCGACGGAAATGTACCCGTTCATACCACACCCGTAGTCCCACTCCACCCCCAAGACTTGCTCAATCCCTCCTCATTCACCTTCTCGTCCCCCACGCTCAGCTCTGCATCTGCCTCTGCAGACGATAGCCCTTCTGGGTTCAGCCCATCCAGCCCTGGCAGCTCGTCCAGCTCCGGTCCCTCCCCAGCGGCTTCCGCATTCTCGGGATCGCCTGCAAGTGCGTCATATTCCGCTCTGAGTGGCTCCATTGGATACTCACGCATAGTCTAGATCCTATCTCCGCCTTCTTTCCTCATGTAAATGGACCCTTCGTGATCCCCTTCCAACCGCCCATGGCGGTGCCACAGCCCGTTCCCCCCACTCCCTCTCCTCCTCCTGTACACACAACTCAAGGTCCCCAGACGCACGTCATTAACACCGCGACTGGTCGTCCAAAGACGAGCCATACCACTATCGAACGCCGATATCGTACTAACCTGAATGCGCGCATACAAAGTCTCAAAGCAGCTGTTCCCGCCCTCCGCGTTCTAGACCAGAATTACAAGAGCGATGAATACAAAGTAGACGATCGTGGTTATATCGACGGTGTCAAGGTCGCAAGAAAAGGAAGCAAGGCAAACGTCCTTGGGAAAGCGGTGGAATATATTCGGTAATCTGTCAGGAATCAGAGCCACGAATATGCTACTTACACTCCTGTCAGTGTTCTGAAGAAGCGAGAGACTAGACTGAAACGTGAGCAAGATGGTCTGCGAACCTTGATCCGAGGATTCCCTGGCGGACAGAACATTCTAACCGAATGGGAGAACGAGTGGACGAAAATGTTTGGAGGTCCCGAGAAGGATGAGATCGATAACGAAGGTGCAGAAGAAGCCAGTGACGACGAAGATGGGGACGGCGATGGAGAAGACGATGGCGATGGTTCAGAACGAGCGAGGAAGAAACACAAAACCGAACCCTCGAAGAAGGAGAAACGCAAGATTGCCCCTGCCACTGAGGCTGTCGCGCTAGGTGTCGTCGGTGAAAAGCGTAAACGCGGCCGCCCGCGGAAAATACAGCCCAACATCCCTCCCCCGATTACCCCAGCTGCCCCTGTGTTGCTCACTGACCCTGCTCAACAAGGCATCGTAGTTCCTCCCTCAGCTTCCCAGTCCGGACAGCCCCAACAGTACCTACTTGCCGTCTTTGCGCTTTTCTCGGTTTTCAACTCACCATTGACTTCCACCTCCCAACCAGTTTCGCATCACCATCCTCACCAAGGCTCTGTCTTATCTCATGCTACTCCCTCGGCTTTCTCTGCTCAACCTGCGATAGGTTGGACATGGAATGATGCTGTACAAGTCATTCACCTGTTAACATCCTTGGTGGTCTTCGTCTCGATTGTTATTCCTTGGATTCCCGTACCTCGGAAGGCTAACCAGTCGCGATTGATGCAGCTCATGCCATTCGCGTCTTTGATGTATCAGGCGCACGCCAGCTCTCCACGTGAAACATCAGACCTTCCCACACCCCCTGACTCTCCTCGTGTCAGCGATTCGGACTCTGAACCTGACTCGTCCTCTACCGAGTATACCGTGCGCGCCACCAAGGAAGTGTCAAATCCTCTCGTCGACGCGCTGAGTTCCAGAGGCACTGGTGACGAATTGGATAACCTCTTGAGCGCCTTGAACGTTAGTGCCGGATGGCTCGGCATGGTTCGGGGGTCCGTTGGTGTCATCCACGTACAACACGGATTTGAAACGCGGCGGGAGCGACGAGCATGGACACGACTCGCAGAACTTATAGTTCTCTCTGCGGGGAAGATATCAATGTCGGTGCGCTGGCAAGTCTACAACTATCTCTCTCACTGCCTAGCGTCTGCTGGAACGGAAGCGGTCTCCGAAACGCTGGTCTCTGACCTCTGCACGCACGCTCTGCTTGCACAGTCGTTACCTTTTGCCGAGACCCGATCGCAGGCGCTCTGGACCCGTGCCCGCGGATTGGTAGAGTCTGTCGAAGTATCAGCATATCAGCGTTTCGTGCTCGATTCCATATCAGTGGAGGAAGCCATGGAATGCTTGGCAACGTCCAAAGCTATCTCTGCTTCCTCTCCCATCGAGTTACTCGCGTCCAGTCTCTTGCGCAAACGGCTGCATTCGCATGCGTCTTCCCTCTTCATCCACCGCGTCTCTCAGGATCCAAGGAGCGACTCCGAGTTCCCGTCAACTGAGGATTCGAAAACATGGAGCGCAACACTCTCTTATGGCCGCAGTCTTGGCGGTGACATCGGCCTTCTTTCGGACGTGCTTGCCAGGGTGTGGCAAGATAGATGGATCAGCATTGACGTCTCCGATCTGAAAGTGGATGCTGCCAACGAAGACGTTCTTGCCTTGCTTCGGGCCATGGTTCTGTACAGCCAGGTGTTTGCCAGCCGATCCGTCCCGTCGCCTCCTCCGAGCCCACCTTCGAAAGTGGGTGGAAAGGACAGCGGGGCAGACGTGATATTACACCTTCGTCGGGTCCTTGGGTCGAATGTATTTGAAGAGAGTGGGGAGTCGAATTTGGATGGCTTGTCGTTGGAGGATGCGAGAGATCGTGTTGTGGATATGATTGTCAGCCTACAGAGGGAACGAAGGACTCGGGTTGGCTAGGCTCTGCGAGCGGAGCTGTGGCCAGAAGCATCGCTCTTTCACAGAACAACTTGATACCCTATAGTTTACTTGACTAATCGACCGACCTTTTTATGTGTTGTTCTTGTCCTCATTATGTATTAGATGCAGCTTACTGGCTCGACAGTGATTCGGTACCGTAGTGGACACGAGGAGCCAATTTTATCACCCTTCTACGCCCTTTCCTACAGACCTGCTCGAATGGCTGACGTTCCTCCCGGTCTCGGCGACGTGACAGCCCATGTGTATGCCCACAGTGGGGATGAACACGAATGGCAACCATTCAAGCACACGCGCCTCTACACGAACGCGTTCGTCATCGAGAATAACAAGGTATGTCCGTCCCCGTCGCTCGGCGAGCGTAGCTACCAGTCGTTCACAAGCTGGATTGTCCCTGCGATCGCGCATTCCTAATTCCCTTTTTCCTAGTTGTTGCTCGGGCTCAAGAAACGTGGTTTTGGTGTCGGTCTGTAAGTTTTTCACGAATCCTCGACGCGTTCAATTCGCGTCCGACGCGCTGTGGGTCACACTACAGGTACAACGGATTCGGAGGGAAAGTCGAGCCAGGCGAGACCCCCGCGCAAGCTGCTCGCCGTGAGCTGAAGGTGCGTGGTGCCTTCCTCCGAGTCCAATTTTGAAATTCCCTGACCGCCGCGGCCACTGGCTATGTGCACAGGAGGAAGCGGGGATCGACGCACCGCTGGAGCACGTCGGGACGCTCTTCTTCGTCATCACCGGCGTTGACTGGGCGTTCGACATCCGGATCTACGTCGCGCGTGAACACGTCGGCGTTCCGACCGAGTGAGTCGTTTCTATCATCATCACCATCTTCGTTCTCGTCTTTTGGGCGCGGGGATGGATGGGCTCCTGTTGCTGATGCGTTTGCGTTGCTTTTTTCTCTGCGCGTCCCTTGCCCGTTGTCACTGGCTCCTCTGCAAATTACCATACGGCGGATACACAGATCGGACGAGATGAAACCGGGGTGGTTCTCCCTCTCGGACGACAGTCTCTATGCGCAACGCACCACCCCGTCTAACTCTGAGCTGGGCGTTCGCATTCCCAACACGGACCTGCCCCACATCCCATATGACCAGATGTGGGCGGACGATATTCATTGGCTGTCCCGCCTTGTTCGTGGTGAGCATTTTGTTGGACGTGCTGACTTAGATGAGGGGAACGTGATGAGGCGGTATTGGTTTGGGAGCGTGCCTCATGATTTGGCTCAGGCCGCCAATACAGGTGGCCAGGTTTGATGACATGGAGTGGAACATTAGGAGGTGGTAGAGTGATGCTTGGTTCAAGTTGGTCCATGTCATCTTCAAGGAAGTGACTTTGGGATGCTCATCTTATTGGTCCAGGTATTAGTCATTGATGACCTAAATTGCCAGAGGATTTTTTGCCCTTTGAGTCATGTAAATTCATTCATATGTTCTGTGCACATTTTACAACTGTCTGAACAGTCAGATGCAAGAGGCATGAACTCAGTGTTATCTTGTCTTGTTGATAATCTTGCTTGTCATTATACTTGAGTACTATGCCTCTCCCTATTTACTACACTTTATCAATGATGCTCAGAGTCTATACCTGCTTATCAGTATTCTAGCCAGAATGCTCTCTACCTGTGTGATGAACTGTGACTTTTCAGGACATACCTGTGACCTGCTGAAATGTTGTAATATGCAAAATGTTGTACCGCATGGCATCAATCAGTGACATTGGGGCCGGGGTCTGACATAACGCAGTGCCAACATAAAAAAGTTTCAACGGTTTAGAAAGACACTAACGCACCCTATGAATACGGTAGACCCCCGCTGAGCCCGCCACTGTCAGCACCATTTCCTCCGTGTCCATGCGTGCCTCCTGCGGTTGGCCCTCCATATCTCCCTCGTTCTCGATCCCTCCCACGCTCTCGGTCCCGATCCCTATCCCTATCCTTATCCCTGTCCTTCTCCCGATCGTATCGGCCCCCTCCGCTGCCAAGCGGCGCCGCTGGTTTCGGAGGTAATCCCATAGGTCGCACAGGTAACGACGGATGTAGTCTCGGAGCACCCCCCCTCTCCTCCTTCTCGCCTCTATCCAACGGATGGGGCCGTCCATGCCCGTGTCCATGGCCATGGCCATACGGCGGCAACGGCGGGGGTTCGCTTTGTGGGGGCGGAGGTGCGAAGCCATTCACGGGTGCCATATTAGCTCCCGGTGGACCGTGTCCAACAGGTGGGGGTGGCCCGTACCCACCGGGCATGGGTGCACCAGAGCCGGATGGACCTTGTGCTTGTTGCATCAACGCGGTGAACATAACAGGTGGCGGGGGCTGTCCACCTCTTGGTGGGCGTCCATGACCACGACCGTGCCCAGGGTGTGGGTGCCCATAGTAGCCCTGCCCATGCTGAAGCGTAGGACGTACGTGATCGGGGGGCGGGTGAGGATTTTGTGGAGGGGGGACGTTCCGGCGTCCTCGCTTGTCGAATTCGTGTGAGGCTTCATAGACGGGTAGTCTGAGGAATCCAGGCATGAGGGTGGAGAGGAAGCGGAATAACAGTGGCGACTCACGTTTTAGGATCGGCAGGTAGCGGATCCGTCCAGAAGTACTCGTGATCGAGCGCTTGGGAAGCTGTAATCCTATCCCGCGGATTACACGTTAGGAGTTTATCCAAGAGATCACACGTCTCGGGACCAATGCAGATGCTGCACACGGCCAAGTACGAAGAATGTCAATGCATGCCCAATGACAGAAACTCGTATCATCAGCACCCACCTGACAAATGTGGACTTCAACTTCTTTGGGTAATTTTGGAACCGCTTCACCCCCTCGCAACCAGGTAGTGCATCGAAATTGGGCCATGTGTGTTGGTTGGGTGTCCCACATAACTGCCAGATCTTTTCTAATTGGTCGATGTCGGATGTCCCGGGAAGGATCGGCTTGCGCATGAACATTTCACCTAGAACGCAGCTACGAAGGCACCGAATAGCCCATTAGTCCCGCACAATAGCGTTTCCCGGGCTTGTAAGGAACCCAAAAGAGAAAACTCACCCAACGCCCCATATATCAACCTCACCACCATACTGCCTTGCTCCGAGGAGTAGCTCGGGAGGTCTATACCACCTTGTCACAACGCAATTCGTATACCTCTTCTCCTTCCCGTCGGCGTACTTGCCACCTTTGCCTTGTGAGTCGCCACTTGTTGATGGGAGGACGATAGAAGGATCAAATGCACGCGCGAGACCGAAATCCGCTATACGCAGAGAACCGGTGTTAGATATGAGTAGGTTGGCGGCTTTCATGTCACGGTGGAGGATGTGATTCTGCGGAAATGCGTACGTTCATTAACGGATCCGAGAGAAACCCGAATCAGGGGACTCACTCGGTGCATATACTCCGTTCCTTCCAAGAGTTGCTTCATGTACAGCTTAATTTGACTGAGCTGTAACTTTACTCTCTCGTTCTCCAACAATCCTGCGAGGTCGTGGTCCATGTACGGAAAGACCATGTACACCGAGAGAGGAGTCTCTTTGCCTTTACCTGTATAACGTCAATCACATGAGGACCGACGTAACCATCGGAGATGAGAGGACTGAAGAACAAGGGAACTAGAACCCACTCCGAACCACAAACATATCGACGATATCCACGACATTTGGATGCTTCATTGCCTTGAGAATCTTAATTTCCCGAAGAGCGGTCACAGGCATGCCCTCTTTCTCGTTGTGCATGAGGATGCGTTTCAGAGCCACGGCTCGTCCTGTCGACATTTGGACTGCTTTGTGGACTTCACTGGGTAGTGTAAATGCGATACACCAAGGTCAGCGTACTGCACACGACTCAACAAATATCACGTACCCAAACGTCCCTTCCCCAAGTTTAGTCGTGACGTTATAATCTGACTGCTTGCCACATCCCTCGAATGTCCTTCCGTATGCTTCCATCTCCTCTTTGCGCGACCTCTCCACGGGTTCACGCTTCTTCTTTCCTATCGGTATTGCGAGCGTGCCACTTTCACTACTTTGCCCACCTTTCTCCTCGGCATCACCAACCACGGCTCGTTTCTCACGCGCTCGTTGTACGTCCTCTTCTCTTGCGGGCGGTAAAGGTAGCGGGGATGGCGAATGGTCGCCGCGGGGAGCGTTTGGTGGCATCGACGGGTGCGGCAGAGGGGGCCTGTAAGAGCGGTCGTAGGCGTGTCTATCCCAGTCTCTGTCTCGGGCAAAGTCCCATCCACGATGTGGTGGTCGTCTGTCCCTGTCCCTGTCTCTGTCCCTGTCTCGCGTGCGTTCGTCGGGGACCCAGCTGTCCATGCGGCGACGCGATGAAAGCCTGTCTTGCTGACGGTGGTCACAAAACTTGGGCCTGTCGCGGCGATGGTCATCGTCTGGTGCCCGGTCATAATGCTGTGTGGGCTTCCTGTCGTCAGGTCCGAAACGCGAAGAGGAGCGGAGGTCTGAGGACGAGGGGTGGGGCTTTGGCTTGAATGGAAACTTTATCCTTGGCTCGAACTTGCTCGCGGACGTTGGCGATAGCGAACGAGGAGGGCGGTCTGGGGTGTGCTGTGGCGGGAGGTGGTCGTCGGGGTCGTCGAGCTCGCCCTCCTCCGGGGACGAGGCTGAGGGACGCTTTTGTGGAGGCTCGTCGAGGTGGGGCGACGCTGAGCGTTTCGTCGACGTCGACGACGAGACGTCCATCGAAGTTGGCTTGACGGGTTGCTCTGACAAAACGAGTCTATAAATCGCTGATGTAATCACCGCTGCCTATGTCAATCTCCCTCTATCTACGCCGTTTGGTGTCGGGCAAGAAAGCACGCTACAGGGACGACCAACTCAACCTCGAACTAGGTACGGTGACTACTTTACACTCTGTGGTAGCTAATCTTTTGCAATAAAGACCTGGCCTATGTGACCGACCAAATCATCGTCATGGGCTTCCCTGCAGTCGGCGTGGAAAGTTTCTATCGCAATCACCGTGCTGACGTGCAGCGCTTCCTAGCTGCTCGCCATGGTTCCGATTTCTGGGTCTTCAATTTCTGTCCCCTGACAGAAAACGCTTACCACGAAAGCGTCTTCGAGGGTCGCGTTAGCAGATACCCTTTTCCCGATCACCAGTCAGTCTCGTCAGTTTCGTGCAAAAGCCATACTCATGATTTACAGTGTTCCACCATTTTTGTATCTCTCGTTGGTCACACAAGAAATGCATGCATGGCTCGCTGGCTCGGATGCCCGCGTGGCAGTGCTTCACTGCAAAGGTACATGTCTCGATCTCTTCCTTCCATTACTAGAATGAGACGTTGTTTGACAATTTAGCTGGCAAAGGGAGGTCAGGCACCCTCGCATGCGCGTACTTGCTGTCACACTACGCCTCACATTCTATGTCAACGCCGAGCTCTCTCCTCGACAATTTCAGCGATTGGTCGCTGATCGGCGACAAGGAAGGTCTTCAGACGCCGTCGCCGAATACATCTATGGTGTTGCCTTCCATATCCGATCGTTCACCCATCCGTCCCGCTTCTCCCTCTCTTGGCGCGGATTTGTCTCGAGTTTCGTCAGAACCAACAGCAAATCAGCTCGAAAAGGTTCTTAATCTTCACACGTCTAGACGTATGAAACCTTCCAGATACCATCCCGACGCCCAAAAAAGGCCCAAAATGGGCGTCAGCATACCGAGCCAACAACGATGGCTCTTTTACTGGTCGCAAATTCTCGCTGGGAAAGGACCCCCACCACTACGACCCTCTTCAGCAGAGGGCCTTCCCGAAGAAACCTTGCTTGACAAGACGCCCCAGATCACCAAAGTCAAACTCACCAAGCTCACGATTCGGATGCGTGAACCACCCAAGATACAGCCCCACTTGGCACAGGCAGCAAGTGTGGTCATTACGACCGCCGGAAAAGGCCGTGCAGTGAGTGAATCAGCCAACGGAAGGCTTTGGGCGTGTCTGGCGCGATATAGTGACCACCTTGTCGACGAGCTCGAGCGCTGGGAGAAAGAGTCGCACGGCTCGAATGGTGCCACACAATCCAGTCCCTTTAAAAATGATCAATGGGACAAGGCAAAAATGATACGAAGTTTTGCGCAGATCGGCATATCAGAAATCCAACCAGCTCAACAAGGCGAAAGGGTATGTACTATCACTTCACATTTCTACTTGGTCTGACGCCTCAATTGATGCAGGGGAGGCCGATCCTGACCTACGTACTGCATCCCGTCAATGGGGCCGAAGTGGATTGGGTCGAGCAAGCACCTGACTTGAATCGTAATGACAGTCAACAGTGCGCGTCGGTGTCTGAGAGCTCTTACACATTTACCTCATTGCCAGCCGAAGAAGACTGCGCAGCCCTGTCGGGTATTCTACTTGAAACAAACCGTGAACTCCGCATCAAACTTTTCATGGGCGAGGTCGTCTACTTGCTGAACATTCGGGGACGATGACGTAACTCATATCTTCACAGGTCACGCTCGGGTGGGTATGGCTCATACCCGCATTCCACATATCGCTCGATTCACCGACATCTACTCTTGTTCTCTCCGGCGATGACATTGATTTTGCGATCGGGATCGGCAAGGCGCTGGTTGATATAAAGATTTCGTTTGCCTCCTGTCAGGTGTGAACTGTCAATGGGTTAGGACCTGGATGATGTTAAATTTACGTTTTTTTCTTCTTTCATGACTGTGTTGTCGACAGTGTTAGGACGAGCTCTAAGTATGGATGGTACGGGTCAAACTTTCATTCCCGAGGTGACGGCAGCAGGGGACAGACCATCATTGTAACCCAACCAAAGAAGTATAGGCTCAACCTTTCCAATCTGATCTGTGCACGATTAAAGTCCCCTGAGGATACCGTGTCCTATCTTACCTTTGGGATAGGGCGAGGTCTATAACGTTAACAGTTTCGTTTTTGGTGCTTGTGTGAACATGGTGGAAATCCAATAGCATGAGACAAATCAACACCGTGATCACTGTGTTCGCACAAAACGGCCCGGGTGACCCTTCAATTACTCACCTTCGGACGACAATGTTCATCTTTTTTGCGGTCTTCGAGAAGCAAGTGAGGCTAAATGTCAATACCGCGACACCGGCTGTGCGGCACAATCCATTCATCCCTCCTGGCAAAACTGTTGTGGAGAAGTAGAGCCAAAAGGATCTTCCCTGGACCCGAAAGCGACTGTTGCTTGACGGTGGTGACAAAACGACAGTGGGACTAGCGTATTAATAGGTTGCCGACGGCTCTTGACGCACACCGACCCTGCGAGAAGCTAATGCCTTCTGAGTCGGCGCTCAGACTATCCTAGTCTTAGATTCTGCTCCTCTCGTTCAAAATGGGCCCAGCGGTCAAGTCATGAAGCCTTTGGAGGTTTGTGACTTGTGCTCTTAACGAGAACGAACTTGAAGTAACAATATCGAAAGATTATGACAGTGCGACAATTCCTGCCTTTACACTGACCCTTGCGAACCCCGCCAGTGCACGCACAAGGTTCGCATCAAATACAAGCCCAGATAGGTATGGGCTAAAAATGCCAAATAAACCCATATCTACATGGGTTTCTTCCCGCCTTAACGGAGCAGTCATCAGTCATGGACAGCCATGGGAACCTGTCAGGAACCCGACAATCAACACGTAGATTGGCTGGAAGAGAGAGAGTTACATGATCAACGGCGCATAATCGACGACGAGCCACTACGATACCTGGAAGAGAGAAGCACGAAACTGGGAAAAAGA
>JBBPOE010000360.1:0-27728 GCA_038091295.1 Tylopilus felleus | reverse complement strand
AGCGATGAGTAGTGGGCGCTGGGTTTGGACTGTTTTTTTTTGTAAGTACCTCTGTCTGGTCCTTCCGTCTACGTGTTTCTGTTACACACGCACAACGCACGCACGCTTCGTTGGAGATTTTGATTAGCATTATGTAATTCGCGTCAGCGTTTTATCCCATGTCACAACTACGCCGAATGATGACGTGAACCCATTGAGAATTGCATGATTTGAACGTCTGGCAGAAGGGACCCGATGGTATCCGGGAGCCTCCTGAATACCGAGTACTGTAGCCTCGATGGAGCTCACCAGCACGTCACTTGGACACCACCGGCATCTCGCATCATGAACCGGAGATATTAGTAGAGGGAGTAGCGAGAAGCGCGTACTAGGATACAAAGGTCTATAAAAGCAAATAATCTAGCTGAACCTATGGGCGAATAGGAGGGCACACTCATGTAGGTAAGAAAAAAAAAATTCAGTCAATTGTATCGACAAAACCACAGGTGGGCTATGGTAGTACGCTAACAAGCAAGACCTACAGGCGGCGATTCCGGTACGACCTCGCTCGTCCCCGCCAAACAATCCTTCAGGAACGTGTTCAAGACATCCGTCAACTCCTGGACGAGACGGTCCCTATCCCACTCTGTTCGATGGTGCCAGATACTACTTAGACACATGGCGCGGAGTTGTTCGAGCTGCTCGACAGTGAGCTGGCTCGTCTCCATCTTGAGCTGGAACTGGAGGTTGTGCAGTAATCCTTCGTCGACGTGGAAGTCGGGAAGAGGCGTAGGAGATCTCGTAGGCTCGCGCGGAGGGATGACGGGCAACACATCCGGATCAGGCGGTCGCTCCACAGTGGGAGTCCGAGATCGTTGGCGTGCGGGGAGTGATGGCACTGGAGTCTGTGGGACGCCATTTTGTTGTGGTGATGGATGTGATGCAGGGCTGTGACCACTTATGCCGTTGAGTAACGGGGCGAGACTTGTAGATCGCATCATATCTTCCTCCGGTGGTAGCGGGTTCAAGAGGAATGGGTCGAAACCTGAGCGCCGTGGTGCCGGAGAGTCGATGTTCATGTCGTCGGAGGGTGCGTCGACAGACGATGGGTCAGTTGACGGCTGAGTTGTTGATTGCTGTGGTTCTTGGATGACGGGTAGCTCATCTTGATGTTCTTGGCCGTCTTCAGCAAACCTGACTGCTGGGGTCCTTGATCGCACCGATGCTGTGGGACCAAGTATATCGAGTTCATCGTCATCGCTGACTATCGTCCTCAGCCGCTTCTTTGGCTGCATAGGCGTCTTGCTGCCTTCCGCCTTGTTTTCATCACTAGATTCTGGTGATCCGCTCGGTCGGTCGCCAGAACGCGCCCTTTTGAGGCGTCTCTCTAGTTGAAGGGGATCGGTGATGGTCATCTCCGGCTGCTGTCCAGTGTGTCGGGCGCTCCGCCTGGTGCCTGGGGCATACGTCCCATTTTGCCCCGCTTCTGATGTGGAGCTCTTCCCCTTGGCCTTCTTCCTCTCCTCCCTCCGCTTCCGTTCGCGTTCTGCCATCCGCTGACACTCGAGCTTGAACTGAGGATCAAACTCTTGCATACTGACTTCCGCAGCCGTCAACATGGCCTGGGCTTTGTGAAACCTGTCGAGATCCTCATGCACGCGAGAAGCAGCATTGTGTACGATCTTGTGGATGTCATCAAGGAAGTTTTGCGTGGTTAGGTATTTACCCTTGTAGAGATCCATGTGCATGCGCTCCAAATCCATGTCATACAGGGGTTGTTGTTGTTGTGGCGGAGGTTGGACTTGGACTTGGACTTGGACTTGTGCTTGGACTTGTGAAGCCGGTGGCTCGGCATGTTGGAGTCCAAGGTCGCCATTGATCGTTTCAAATTGGACATCTTGGGCAAGGGCATCTTCAATTATCACCGGAAGGGCATGTTCGTCTTCGATGGCAGCATCAGTAGCAACAATCTCCACTTCCATGATTCCGGGGGCAGGTAAATTAAACTCGTATTCCTCCTGGCAAAACAGGATTTCGTCAGCAAAAGAAAAAATCATGATTTGTGAGGGTTAATTCACAGTCGCTCTCTTTGTAAATCTCTTGAATTTGCGTTTCAATTCCGTGAGAACAGGCCCCAGGCGGTATTTCAGTAGAGTAATAACTTTCTGGTCGGTTTCCACCTGGACAGCAAGTTCAGCAGCCGTGAGCTGTCTTGGCTCAGGTGGTGGTGCGATGGGAAGCTCTTCAAGAATCCGACGCTTCCTTTTAATACCATCCGCGAATTGATTCGGGGGACGTCGGACATCGGTGATGATACCAGCGAAGAAAGCTTCGCGCTGTTCGTCGGCCGGGATGGGAAGGGGAAGCCGATTTTCCCGAACGATGCCAAACCAGGAGCGAACGTCCTGGGGGAGGGAAGAGAATGAACCATCGACGATAGCGAGTAGAAGCACGGGATCTGTTGGAGCTAACGAGTCGAGCATTGCACGAACAGTAGCACGAGCTGTCTCGTGAACTGTAGCGCACCAGCCGAGGAGAGATGGAATGTAGATCACGGACGGTTGATGTCTCTTGGCCTCAACAAATAGCTGTACGATCGCCGCTTCGAGCGTCTAATGCGATTTTCCAGTAAGACGATGGTTGCGCAGGAACAATCTAAAAGCTCACTCTTGTTGAGTCGCCTATCAATGTTCCGAGATCCAGATTTTGTATATGGTATCCTTCCAAATAATGTAATGCGGCTGCTCCGATATATCCTTGACCCATTCCCGGCTGACCATGTACCACGAGCCGGGGTCGGTAGACCCGGAGAGTCTCCATCGCTGCGGTATCTAATCAGAATATTGTAGCCGAGAAGTTAAGGCTTGACCTTACATTGCATCATCATCTCCCTTTCAAGCGCGCTTTCTTCGTTGTCGTCCTCCCATTGAGCTTCCTCTAGCGCTGTCCGCTTCTTACTCATGGGCATCACTTTGTTAATGGCATCCTTTACTGTCTGCAGGGTGCTGGCCAATAGTGGTTCCAACTGAGTGGGAAGCGGCGAAGCTGCCGACGAAGATGAACGCGCAGACGACGGCACGAGCTCTAACAAGGTGGTCGTCAGCTAAATATAACGCATATTTGATGAATGCATACTTTTCACAGATATCATAAAATCGCGGAAGGTGACCCCGATTGTTTCAGGTTTGAGTAATAGACGGTCATTAGACTGATAAATCTGAGGGTACCGCCTCTGAATTGCGTTCAGCGCTGCTTCTGTGCACAACGCCTAAGGGCCAAGTAAAGATCATCATGAGCATGTCAGCAACATAAGTCCTCGCGTCTCCACTCACCCTCAAATCGGCACCTCCGTATCCTTTGGTAAGCCTTGCTAGTCCCTTTATGTTCTCCTTGCCTTGTTCACCGGTCCACCCCTCCCAGTTCCTGGTCATTATTCCAAGAATTTTGTCCCTCGCCTCAAGGGAAGGCAAAGGGAAATAGAATTCGCGGTCAAATCGCCCAGGTCTCCTCAGCGCTGGGTCAATGGCATCCGGCCGATTCGTAGCACCGATGACGATCACTTGACCTCTACCATCCATCCCATCCATGAGTGCCAAGAGGGTAGATACAATGGATGCATGGATCTGGTCCTGTTTGGAGGAACGAACAGGAGCTAGACCGTCAATCTCGTCGAAGAAGATGATACTGGGTTGACAATTGCGAGCTTCTTCAAACAGAAGCCGGAGTTGGCGTTCGGCTTCGCCGACCCATTTAGAGAGACAGTCTGCGCCCTTCCGCATGAAAAAGGCTGGTTCGACCCGAATAAGATGGTTTAATGGACAAAATGGAGTGGTTGGGGACGTACAGATGCCCTTACCGTTGGCGCGGGAGCTAGCTGCAAGTGCGCGTGCCAACAGAGTTTTACCCGTTCCAGGCGGGCCATGGAATAACACCCCACGAGGAGGGGTGAGGTTGAAGCGCTGAAACACTTCAGGATACAGTAATGGTAAGACAGTCATCTCCTTGAGCGAATGGATGTCTGGTTCATGCCATGTCAGCAAAGTCCCGGTATAGGGGATAAGAATGCTGCCCTTACGTTCATCTAAACCGCCGACTTCATCGAATGTTACATTTTGGTTAACTCCCAATGGGTCGGCATCGGCGAGGACTGGTGCTCCGTGAGTGAAAGGTATCAAATAAAGGGGTCCACTAACCTGAATCACCGATCTTGCCGAGGTTGGTTGGTGTCCCTGCCACTGCAGCCAGGTCTCCGGGAAGCATACCAACAGCACCCGCACCCATCAACCCACCAGTCGTCCCAAAACCCTTCCTAGGGGTCCGGCCCGGGACGTCCGAATCCTAGGATCCTTCATGAGTGCTCCCCAACTACGCCGTCGAATAAGACCGGATCACTCACAGAATCATCAACGGGCATGCCCATCCATCTGCTCAGCTCCGCTCCAGAGGCACTCCACCCTGGTCCACGTCTGGCACGTGCTCCGCCACGGTTGGTGGATCTGCTCTTTGGTGGTGGGGGTCTTGTTTCCTCTATCGGCGGAGGAATAGCATAGTTGATTTTGGCCCTCTGTCTGAGAGCATACGGTCTACCATCGTCTTGGACTTCAAGGTCAGGTTCTCCCTCGGCATCGAAGTCGGGTTCCCCTTCAGCGTCAGCGTCTTCTCCGAGGTCTGATGATGTATGCGGGGCGTCTTCAAGGGAACCGTCAGCGTCATCTGATTCCTCTGAGGGATCATCGACATAGCCTTCATCGCTCTTCATGATGGCACGACTTCTGGCTCGGGTCATACGCGCTGGCGGGCCTGCAGTGGAGGGGGTGAAATGAGTGGATTGACGGGGGATGCGTGACTTGCGAGAGCGCAAGGACCGCCTTGGTTGTTCGTCGTCTTCGTCGTCTTCGTCGCCCATGTCCGGCTCTGCCTTTCCGTTCATGGGACTATCTCCTGGAAGGTGGAGTCTACCCATTAAATCGTCTTCGCTACCTGACTCTTTGTAGTTACTTTTCTTGACTCTGCGGCCCCTCGAAGATTGACCCCACCTCTCCTGCTTGATTTCATGCTCGGGGGCGGGGAGAATGGGATTGTCGTCGATCATTGAGCGCTCGCTCTCATGGTATTCAGAGGTGGAAGGAGGACTGTTTTGGGTGAGGATAGAGCCTGTCCGATTGCGACTCGAGCGGCGTAAGGGGCCATTGGACGTTGTCATTGGGGGGAGCTTGATTGTCAGACGTTCTCGGCGGGGAGACTCCAGGGTCGAGTCAAGCCCAGTTGTTGTTGCTGGAGACTCTCCTTCCAACGTCGCCACCTTTGTTTGCGAGTGGCAGTGCAATTATTTACCTCTGTTTGGCCCAAATCGCGACATCATGCTACTCCTCCAAACACCTGCCCGCTGACCTCCCCGCCAGCCGCACACCATCCAATCCTGCCCCCCACCTTGGCATGCAGCCCCCTTCCGATTTCTCTTCAGGTAGATGGTTGTGTGTGCGCTTGTCGACTGTGCATTGTCTGCAGAAAAAAGTCGAAGAAAAATACAAGAGGAAAGGTAAGGCGTTCCGCGAGGTGAATTCGTGTAGATGGTGGAAGTTCCAAGCGAAGAAGTGTTCGATTTTCGACCACTCTGTGCACTTGTTTTTTGCTCCTCCGCTGGAACTTGCATCTGACGCACCCTCGGCACTTGCCGAATGTGACGTGACCTCACATGTGTGACCGGTGTATTGCTGATCAAAGCCGGATCCCATTTTTGGCATGCAAGGTGGTTCCACCAGAAAAATTGGTTTCCTCGGTAATAACTCAATTTACGGCACACATGGAGGGCGTCCTTGCCATTTATAAGCCTCATGTTACCCGCCGGAACGACACCATTTCTGTTTATCTCCTCACGCTGTCACGACCTTCTAACCATAATTATCTGACGTATTGACCGAACTCACGAGACATGGCTGATCCACCTCCTTTCACTGATTCTCCTCGTCAATTAGCTTTTTACCCACTCCAGCCAGCAGACAGTCCACTTCATACGACACAAGGTGGGTCATGTTACTCGGGTATACTTTAGCTTACTCACCGGGCCATTCCTTCTTGTATGTAGTTCCAATGTCAAATGATAGTGCAGGGCTTGAGAACTCTGACGTATTATCCGCATTGCCGGGAAATGCAATCCCCCCCAGTCCATATCGCTCCGTTCGCAATGAACGTAGTATCATACCCACCTCTTCCTCTACTCCTTCCTTGCGGGGCTTGCTGGCCGCGCGACCTTTTCCTGCTTCGCCCGAAAGTCACGGTGACAGGCCGTTGACGGCAGAAGGATCAGGTCAGAATGGTTCCCATCAACGCATCTCTCTCGAAAGCAATCGTACAACCCCAAGCAATAGCCCTCGCGCTAAGGTCCAAGCTCATCCCCTGCTTCGCGAAGGCAAGACAGCCCAAGGCATTGACTCAAAGATAACAAGACTGAACCACGGGACTGATCCTACCCGACCTTCTTCAGCTGCGCGCTTGGGAGGGGCTGCTAACTCCCCAAAGCACCCTGGCCATGAAGCTCTTCCATCTGCATCTGCTCCCCATTCCAGACCAAGTTCCCCCATACGTCTCTTTAGTTGGTCCGGATTCCATCGCAACCACGAGGACCGCTTCATTCCTGTCGATCCTTTCCAGATCCGTACCCGTCTTCGCCATCTCTCTCTCCATAGTTCTGACATCGAGCACAACCTTCCGTTCGACTCAGCGTGCGAAGAAAATCCTCTTTGTTGTATTTCTTCCTTGCACTGTCTTCCCAAGGATCGCCTCTTTTACTTCCTTCAGGATGTACGGTATTTTATCCTGGACACTCTTCCTAGGCAATTTTACTTGCACTTACTCCTTCGTCTCCCCTCCTTATATTTTTCACGAATCGCGAGGGTATACGAAGATGCTCAACTAAGCAAACCAGATCTTGACCGTATGATTGAATCGTATTCTAGTTCTGGTCAACAACAACAACGCCAACGGATAAGCAGGTCAAGCCCTATACCCCCTGGTGCCCACTACCACCCTGCTCCTGCGTTGCCTTTCCCCGACGAATGGACGACTACCAATGTTTCTCCTGCCTTGATCAGATTCAAACAATCCTGGGAAGATTTCATTGATTCATTGTTGCGCGAATGGAAGACGTTGAATCTCGTCTCTGCGTTGCTTCATTCGTCAGTATCCACTGTCTCTTATTGCTGTGAGCATCTCGATCATACTCATCGTTCCAACTGACAGAGCAATCATCTCGATGTTCCAAACTCAGGCGATGGCAGACGATCCTGTTATCAGAACGGCTGCTCTCCTTTCGTTGACCTCAGCCTTGATGAGTTTATCGTTTGGGTGCATATATATTATAAGGTTCGGGACAATGAGGAGCATGCACAAGGCAACAAGATGGGCTGAGGTAGGCGGAGTTGAGATTTCCCTCTTCCTTCCTCAGATTCTTTTTCGTTTCATAGGAAGCAGCAAGAACTACGACCTTTATTCTATGGAACGTGTGGGTGCTGCTGGCTATGCCGGCTGTCTGGCTGGCTTGGTGCGTTCCACGCTTATTGGATAACTTGTGCTCATGACTATTCTCTGTTCTGTCATCTCTCATTTCGTGGACTTCCTCGATGGTGATGGTTTGGGCTTGGTCCGTTGCTGCGCATGCGAAATAGGTCGATGATATTTTTTATCGTTGCCATTCTCGCGTTCGTTTGGCGATATGGGAGTTCTACCGACCCTGCTTCGCCTCAACTTCTTAGTCCCACGGATGCATTAGGACCAAGGATAGTGATCTCCGCGTTGTTCTTCCTTGGATTGCTCTACCTCACTGCAATCGTGAAGACGTTGCAAAACTACGGAAGGGTACCGGAACACAAGCTCTTTGGGAGTCCGGCAGGGGGAAGGGGGATGCGGGACATACCGCCAGTGGAAGCGGACACACGAGGAGGGGAGCGAGGGAGTCAGAAGGGACGCGGGATGGGCTCCGGGCGCGATGGCGATCAGGCTGGGGAATCGACTCAAGCGGGCCGCGGACGTGAACGCACACGACGCGGGCATGATGAGGACACGAGGGAACCCGGCGGGCTCTCGGCTGTGACGGGTCTCGGCCTCAGAGGTTTGGATGAAGTCGCAACTGCCAGCTCGGATGAAGGTCAAAAAGAGAAAGGAGAGTACCAAACGACGGAGGCAACCGTTTAGACCGTTACACGGTGGGATATTTTATCCGCCAATCGTGTGTTGCTCGACTTTTGCGGCGATAACCATTTAGGATTGTTGCACGACAATATTTACGATACCTGGACAGACGGTCTGCCTTGGAATTAGTTCAATGTACGTTGCATATCTGTCTACGCGATACAGATCTACAGTTTTTGAGGTATGACTGGTGTGGTGGTGGTCACATCTCAGCGCTAGAATCCCTCTTGAGACGCGGTCGAACGGGACACAATACTTTGAAAGACGCCGAGATCGAAATACGAGGGGCTAGATGGCGTAGATAACACCTACATGAATTGAATATGATAAGTAAGTAACTGTACATGTGCTTCAAGTTGATTGTGAGAGGGAAATGGCGAATTCGACAACGGGGGTCAACGGACACAAATATGATACTATAGCGCCCCCTCAAACAACAGCTTTCTCGGTTTGGGGATACTGGGTAGGGGCAAGTACAAGGCCGGCCTAGGTCACTAATCAGTATCATGCATGTCAAACAGGGAAAATCAGGCAGTACATCGACGTTCCACAATTTGCAGCGGCATTACCCATGATGATGCTTTCAGAAACACCCGAGATACTGTCATTCTTTCCAAAGGCAGCAGCGTCGAATAGATGATCGGTCGTCTTCTCGAACGAGGCGAGCATCATTACGCTGTCCTTCATCTTCGCCACGCCGAACCGAGTAATCCCCAGAACCTCGCCCTATTAAGGGTTGTCAATTCGGGAAGATCATGAAATTTTCGTAACGACCTCTTACCTTGTACGTCATGACGTCCCCGAGAAGGATGACGTGTCGAGGGTCGATACTCATACCATGACTGGACATAGTGAACTGGATTTCGTTTATGATTGTCCGACGTGCGGCCTCGATACCAAGAACTCGTGCAGTCTCAATGACATGATTGGACGTCGTATGTTCACCGACAATGCCTAGTCATGCACTGTAGTGCGATCGCCGATAATTTGGAAAGGTATACGCACCCTCTGTTGTCATGACCTTTTGAAGACCATAGCCTTCTACAAGCAATTCTTTGTCTCCTTTCTTGCCTTTTGAATCGTCCTTTTCCTTGATATTGATGACTGCACGCTCGATGGAGGGGACTCCCTGGTGTGTGGGTCACTCAAACGGTGGCCGACACGGCATATCAGAGGAATTACCTTGACAACCACCTCAGGCAATAATCGCTTGAGCTCACGTAGTCGATAGTATTTGTCGGATCCATCAACGTACAGACGCAGTCGATGCCGGCGAGGAATTACGGTAATAGACTGGAGCCAACCACATTTGATTCCAGTGAATGCGAACGTTCAAAATCAAAGCACTTACCTCTTGCTTCACTTTAAGCTTCTTAGCGTTGACGATCCCCCATTTGATGTCGTCCAACGTCATTTCCAACTATATGACTCCCATCAGTTTGGCTCGTTATTCAGTTGCATAGCGAAGTACTGACCTGCAACTTCTTGATGGCATCCATGTCTACAATGATTCCGATATATGTATACTCTGGCGCCCACGCCTCTTCTAGGACTGCGGCGATCTGCAAAGAATCAAGCAATCATGGAAGGGACTTAGTAAAATTGAATTACATCACCGAGGTGTGTTTTTTCCAGACGTCCTTTGACGATGCGAGCCGACGCCTCGCTGTCGCGCGTAACCAGTTTACAGCTGATGATGGGAGTACTGATGAGTTTGGCCGCATTTATGATTTCCTTGATGCGGGGCACTCCTAGGGTGACGTTCATGGATGCGACACCAGCAAAGTGGAAAGTTTTGAGTGTCATTTGTGTCCCTGGTTCACCAATGGACTGCGCGCCGACAGCACCGACGGTTGAACCTATGGTCTATTAGCTACTGTGCTCAAGTGATGAATTCCGAATCACATACCCGGTTCAATTCTGGCTTTGACATACTTAACCCAACAAAGATGTAGGAAATGGTGTAGTTGCGACTTCGTCACCTTGGCCACATTGTCCACAATTGCCTTGTCAGCACCTGCGTAAGGAATGAGATAGGTGACAGTTCAGAAAAAGACGACATACTAGTTGCTCCCAAGGAAAGGTCAGTATCGGCATCCCATTCATCATTGCGCTGCAGGGCTTCGAACATGCTGTGCGCCTTTCTGATCTTTGCAAGTTGGCTGACGATGCCATCTGTAATGAAATCGCGGATCGTAGCGATGTAAGCGGCGGTGCATTCGTTGGTGAACTTTGGCGTGCCCAGTTCAGAATCCATAACCTCGAGGATCTCAAACGGTAACAATGCGCGGCCATCTCTCCCCCCGACTGACTGAATTCCGTGAATCAGCTCTATTCCGGCATAAGAAACGGCTAAGACGTACCAGTGCATGTTTCATAGATCGCTGGAATTCGATAGGTTGGGCATCTCCTTCCAGGCAAGCCGGATCAAGCCCGTCATCTCCGTACCTGAACTGGACAACCCCCCCGGTAGAATTACGGACAGAGAGATCATACTGTGTGGTGAGGTCCTCCAAAGCTTTCATCAAGCGTCGTTGCATATACCCAGTCTCAGCGGTCTTGACAGCGGTGTCCACCAGACCTTCACGTCCAGAAATGGCGTGGAATAGAAATTCTGTGGGCGAAAGACCAGTGTAGAAACTGTTCCGAACGAAACCCTTTGAAGGCGGCTCTTTGGACTTCTTGGGGAAGTGTGGGAGGGAACGATCCTGAAAGCCATCCGGAACACGTTTTCCAGAAATAATCTGCTGTCCAACACAAGCAACCATTTGGGAGACGTTGATGACGGAACCTATCATTACGTGAATAAAAATAAATCGACCGTGTGTTCTATATTCCACTCACCTTTTGATCCACAAGTAGCCATGATAAGAGGGGCATTGTGGCGACTAAGTTCCTCCATGCATACCTTTCCGACCTCGTCACGGACTTTGGACAAAACGGCAGATATCAGTGCTTCAAGGGTTTGCTCCTGGTTACAACCTGGCTTATTCTCCAGCGATCCTTTTTTTGCCTTCGCGATGAGGTCAACGCACTCGGCGTAGGCCGCCTCCACTTTTTTTTCCTTCATGGCTCGCAATTTTGGCCCTGGAATAACGTCACTGATACCGAGGGAGAATCCAAAGTTGGCTGGCCGGAATGTCAACGCCTAGTATTTCCAGACCAAGAAGGGGACCTACCGAGCCATCGTGCACATAGTTTTGCAACGCGATTCATGGCTGCTGCTGCTTCATGAGGACCGTAATCGTGCAATATAACACCGAATATCGACTTCTTCTTCCCGCTTCCGACAGTCGCCTTGTCCATAACCCCACACATGATTTCGCTGTTGACGACGACAAGCCACCCGTCGTTGGGAGAGAGATCCGGGAGTGGTCTCCTGGCATAGCAGTCTGGTCTCGGTTCGTCTACCCTATTACACTTCGACTCGACATTGACGAAAACCTGGGACTTTTTGTTTGGGCGCATGAGGACGTTGAAAATTTGCTTCCCTGTCCATAGGCGGACGGGTTTCCATATTGTAGGAGGTGGTATATCAATTTGAAGATCTGCGTCTGCCAAGTAGCAGCATATTTGGGTGAACTGGCGACGGTCGAAGAAAGTATCCCGCTTCGTCATGAGGTAGGAGGCGGTGATGAAGTCTTGAATGGCTGCGATGACAGGTTCACCATTTCGAGGGGTCACAAGATTGTGCTTGACGCTCATGAGCTCTAGAGCTTCTGTTCGCGCTTCTTCCGTTTGTGGTACGTCTATCAATCGGATCAGCCAACTGAACAGCGGCTCAATGTTAAAAACACCTACGAAGGTTCATCTCGTCACCATCGAAATCGGCGTTGTACGGTCCACAGACACATTCATTGAGGCGGAATGATCGCCATGGTCGTATACGTGCTCGATGACACATAATGGAGAGCTACGAAAGTGGTGTCAGGTGAGCAGTGGGACAACCTCCGGCAACTCCACCTTGTGTAGACTGGGCTGACGGTTGAACAGAACAATGTCTCCGTTAGTAATATGACGTTCTACAGTGTCCCCGACGCGCAAGCTGTCTGCGATTGAATTTCGATTCCCAAACTTTAGGTACTTCTTGAAGCCACTGCTGCCTGCGGTGACATAATTTGCACCAGGGTGAATGTCGCAGCCATTCCGAACTGCTTGTCGAAGGACTTCAATGTTATGAGAGGTGACACGCTCAGGGTAGGTCAGGATTTTCGCAACGCGCTCTGGGACAGCGACTTCATCGATGCGCAAGTTAGGATCAGGTGAGATAACAGTACGAGCTGAGAAATCAACGCGCTTTCCCGAGAGGTTACCTCGAAAACGGCCTTGTTTTCCTTTCAATCGTTGTACAAAACCCCTCATGGGCTTCTGGCCAGCCTGGGATGGAACTCCGGGCAATTCTGAATTTATATACATCGCAACGGAAAGCTGCAGGAATTCCCAGTGCTCCTGGTGACCATAAGATCAGAACTTAGCCAAACATATGGAAAGTTATCCACACCATGAACTGTGCAGTTGGTGCACCCTTCGAGAGACCTTGTTTTATGAGAGCGTTGGTAAACACTATTTCCGTAAGTTTAACGGTGAGATCGTCTTCATTCGAAGCGCCATCCTGCGCGACTGATGGACGGATACAAACGGGGGGAACGGAGATGTACTGCCAGATGTACTCTTCCGGACGACCAAACTCAGGTTTGAGGCCAAGTAACTCACAATCCTGAGCACGAATTATGAACAAAGCTTGAAATGGGAAACGTCAACGACTGTACCTCGTCAGATATTCTCTTGAAGAGATCGAGGGTTTTCAACGGGTTGAGGTCCTCGTGAACTGCTTTGTTGAGATACATCCCCAGTTCTTTCTGCGCTTCCACAGCAGGTGCGAACGTGCGTTTCCACCTTTCCATCTCGTCAACTGTCTTCTTTGCCCTGAATTTGTCGTGTATGATCCGCAAAGCACCGACTTTCTTCACGGCCCCATTTGTGGCGGAACAGTACGGACAATATATGACTTTTCGTGCCATAGTGTTAACAGTTTTGCATAATGCCTGGCGATGTACATTTTCGAGATTTGGTCGGCGAAAACGTTTAAGGAAGGCACGTCGATCAGGTTCCTCAAGCAAGACACGCGCACAGGTCTGAAGGGCGTGATCAACAGAACACTATGAGATATCATCGTACTTACTTTGCATATGCATTGCAATATCGCTATCGTATGCTTGAAGTAACCAATGTGGAAAACCGGAACGACCAGCTTGATGTATGCATAGTGCCCAACACAATCCACGGAATTTAATCCGCAGGTTTCACAGAATGCGTTCTTCTCTGTCGTACCCTGAGCTGTGGATAAATGACAGTTCCCAAGGCAGCAACAGACACTCACAAGTCGTCGGTCCAGAACTCCATCCTTGACGGGAAGTCGATCAGTGGGTGTGTACAGGTCTCGGTGAGTGACCTGAAACTCGGCTAACTTCACGGTGTCCTGAGCATTGAGGATACTAAACTGGAGCTGCTTGCTGAGAATAAGTCAGGACAGATCCAGGTATGATGTGCATGTATACTTGCATGACTTTTGGAGCCTGTGTAGACACAGATTCCTTCATCGTTGCTGGCAAGAGTACATAGTCTATTAAATGTTTTCAAGACATTGGCCGGGATAAACTTGTCGGGATCAGGTCACGCGGTGTGACGATATAGTCACGATGTGTGACACGTAGATCGCACTTGCGCGTCGCGTTTGAGCTGCTCCTTACTGCACAACAATGTCAAGGACATCGTATGACAGATATCTTACCGTCTTTTCTCCAGAAGGGCGGCTGTATCAAGTTGGTATGTTATTTGTGCGTTCGATGGCTGCCAGGCATTCATAATTGACGTGAATATGAACAGAGTATGCGTTCAAGGCAATCTCTGGCTCTGGACACACAGCTATTTCGGTGAGGGGCAAGGATACTTCGGTCGTCATTACACAGAAGAAAGTCCCGGTGCGCTGTTCCAAACTTACCTGTACATTCTCAGTATTCACGCCGAGCAGGATAAGCTCATTGATGCATCCTCTGTCACACATCTCTTCAGCATCACCCCAACTATTGGATGTGTCATGACTGGCTTGATAGGTGCGACTTACGACAACACTTTTCACAATTTCTTACGGGTCCTCTCAGCTGATGCAAAAGCACAAGTGTATCGCGCACAAAATGAGGCTGCTGAGTGGAGATACAAATATGGGTACGAAATAACCCCCGATGCTCTGGCACGACGGTTGGCAAATATCAATCAAGTCTATACCCAAAGAGCCGCGATGAGACCACTGGGCATCTGTGAGCGGCTTTCTGATGCTGGAAATTCCTGCTGAACCGATTGAGGTAGCGATGATCCTGATTGGTATCGACCCTGAGTATGGGCCTCAATGCTTTAAGCTCGATCCTGCTGGCTATTTCGTAGGCTTCCATGCGACAGCAGCTGGCCAGAAACAGCAAGAAGCGATGAACCACTTGGAGAAGAAATGGAAGAAGTTGGACAATGGGAGAGGCGCAGATGATGCTGCCGCCGCAGGCAAGAAGCTCAGCCGGGCGGAAGTTATCGAGGTGCGTTAATATCGATGTGCACTGAGTAGAGCTGATGTGTTCGAAGATTGCAATTGAGGCCATGTCAACTGTGCACGCGACAGATTACAAGCCAGGAGAGATAGAGATCGGAATCGTGTCTACGGCGGACGAAGAGAATCCTAAGACGAGGGGAAATTGGCGGGTGATGGATGAAGCTGAGGTGGAGCAACACCTCCTGGCATACGCGGAGAAAGATTGACCCCGAAAACAATGTATTTGACAAGTTGTAAATTGCACCCGCGGGCAGGGAATGGGGTTCGATTCTAAATACACAATATAAGCTCACGGCGGACGTCAGTGTAGTGTAGCACCACCGCTCTAGGTCTGTGTTGTCAGCGTGTTCGGCAAGGTGGAGACGTTTGCATACCTGAATGGCATCGATTTCGAATTCCTGCAGTTCGTGGTGCCTAGGCCGCCAGAGGTGGGTTGGCGCCTGCCAGAAGTCCCGGAATGATTGTTTTTCAGCGACACCAGCGTTCAATGTCTGCTGAAGGGCGCCGGAAAATGTCTTACGATACTCGGGTGGCGCCGCTGGATGAGGGTGGGCTGGTGCATGTGCTGTCACCAAGTGAGTACGAAGAAGACGAAACAACAATGTGCAATGCGCACACGAGGGCCAGATGCGTTTTCCTATGAAGTTGATGAGCGGTTTGTGAGCTCTTGCTGAGAGCACGGCGAGAGACGGACTAGGCATGATGACACTGGGGAATGGCCGAGTTGCAAGTGGAAGCGGTGTTGACATGTATTTGTCCTTGTTAGGATCCAAAAGGATTGCCAAATAGAGACGTAGTTGCCGACCGCGAGTTACTTAGATGCGCTCATCTTCAGGAAAAGCTTACACTGAAACTACAGTCATCATACGGCCATGAGTCGAGTACTTGCTCAGTACAAATCCCTTTCATCCGCATCCACTGATCAGGCCTCTTCGACCTTCGCTGACATTGGTAAGACGTGCGCTCTGGTTACCGCCCGTGCTGTCCTCATCGGTTACCAGCTCTTATATCAAATCAACTTGACTCCGGGTCCAGGAAGACATTGGCCCAGCTAATACTCGACGATATAAGGGCCGCTTTCCTCGATAACACCATATCTCGTCTCTCCGTGAACGGTTTGTCATTTCTCTTCCTATTCTGACTGCGTCCCGACACCTCGTCACAGACGCGCCTCAAGCCCTCAGCACCCTAAAGAGCCTCCTTGGAGATACCACAGAGGTGGCAAGCATCCTTGGCACATCATCAAATCTTCGCTGCCTATTGAAGATATCCGCCAAAATCGACGATTCTGTCCAGAATGACGCCCTACGATGTATCGCAAATACAGTGCTTCTCAACGAATTTGCACGTGCCACCTTTGTCGGCCCCGAAGTCGACGGCGGCGACGTCTGCGTCGACCTACTTCGGGTCGGGTCTCCACCCTTTTTTGATTGTCCTGCCCTCACATCGATCCACAGAAATCCACAATAGAGCACGTCTTTCTTGCCTCCAGAATTCTCTTCCTCTGCACTGCCTCTGCGTCTTCTGCCGCATCGTTCATTCAATGGCTGGTAGAACACAAGCGCCTTGATGTGCCTGGTTCTGGGACTGCAGTCGACGTTATTGGAACAAAATTGGATGATCTTACTGAAATGATGAAAGAGGGGAATATTACTACCAAGGGCGCCATTACAGATTTGCTCAAGCTAATATTCAATCTTTTCCTTCACTATCCCAAGGTATGTGACGCGCTCAACGATATGACTTCTATCTGTGCTGATTCGTTTTATAGCTCGTTGACTGCGAAATCCAGAGCCCGGAAGTCACAGCCTCAGATGTTGACAACAAAGTTATGGGTGACTACTGGAGCACCAGGTTGGACAGGTGAGCTTCTTTTGTTTAAGAATCCGTCGGTCTTACTTGAGTGTTTCCTCAGTCTTTTTCCACCACTTCTTCGTGCTTTCCACGTCAACCACCCTTCCCTTAACCCGCTGGAAATACCGCTACCACACGTCATCCATTCTCTTATAATAATCCCTGTCCTTCCAGTCAATCGAGATCTCTGGTTTGGGAAGCAAACCACAGCATCCACACTTCCCGATTCCGCTAGTTCCTCATCAGCTGGTTCAACGAACCTTGATGCTCCTCATTCTGGCTTCAAAGATGCAAAGTCACGGTTGTTTGAACGTGCATCCTCAGTTTTATCGGCAGGACGACGCTCGTTATCCCGCTCGTTATCCCGCTCCGGAGTGCCAATGTTTCGGGACTCCGCGCTGCGCGCGTACGAATTGCTAGATGAGACGCTTGCCTACTTCATGCCTGGAGACATCAGCTCTGATGACTCTAGCATTCGAAGTCGGTTGCCGGAGGGGGAAACCTTGGAAGATTTAGTTTCCCCTCTTGTTGTCCTCATCACGCGCTTCTGCCTGGGAGACGAGGACGCCAAAGTTAGGATCAGGAATTGGTTTATTCCACCCAACCTGGATCGAACCAACCCCTTGGAGTCACGACCTGATCTTTTGGGGAGATGTCTACGCCTCCTATCAAGCATATACCACAGTCGACTAAACCGGGTCTGCGGAGAGATGTTTTTCGCGATGTGCGATTGTGATGGTGAGTCAAGCATATCTGTCGTCCATCGCTGCGGCTGAGTGCGGTGACGTTAGCTACAACAATGTCGGGCTTTCTTGGCTACGGGAATGTCGCTGGCTTCCTTTTCCACAAGGGAGTGGTGTTCGCGGTAAAACCGAGCATCTCAGGCCCGCCAACGACTACAGCCACTGGCTTGCCCATCAATCCAATTACTGGAACGATCGAGAAAGAACATGAGCCTGTCGCCATGACCGACGAGGAGAAGGAGGAAGAGGCCGAGAAGTTATTTGTACTCTTTGAACGTTTGGAAAAGACCGGGGCTATGCCACCCAGTCGGAACCCCATTCGAAGGGCCATACAGGAGGGGAAGTTGGGTTAGGTTCGCTGCCGTATCCTTTGATTGTCTATGTAGACGATCACAAGTACTGTAAGTATATGAAGTCATTTTGCATACGTCTGCCAATGGAACTTCGTAGAGTATGTGCGAGTACTCGATAGATGCGCACGTAAATTTTGTAGGTTAATCAAAGGTAATCTTTTGACCTTCGAACTGGGTTATACCACCTGACCGCGCTCCTCGTCCTCGTCCTCTTCCCCTTGCACCCCTCTCTCCACCGCGACCACCGCGACCACCCCCGCGGCCACGGTCACTGCCAAATCCTCCACGTCCTCGGCCGCCCCAGCCGCCCCGGCCACCCTGCTACGGATTTTAGTGTCTGTGCTGGAAAGCATCGTGAACGTACACACCTGTGCACCCCCTCGACCACCCGCACTATCACGGGGTTGCGAAAAGTCCAACCGAATCGCCCGGCCGTCAAGCTCGAAACCATGAAGGGCTCCATGAGCCTTTTTAGCGGATCCAACATCGCTGAACTCCACATATGCGAATCCCTTTGGTTTTCCCGTATCGCGATCTGTAGGTACACGGACGCTCTTGACATCACCATGTTCGCCAAAGGTTTCCCATAATGTGTCCTCGTTGACACCGAAACTGAGATTGCCAACAAACAGAACAGCAGACGGTGGACTTGACGTGTCGCCGAAGGCCTGTGCGCGTTTTTCTGAGGAAGCCTTCTTGTCTGGAGCGATACTCTTGTCGATGTTGACGGCTCGTCCGTCAATCTCTTTGCCGTTCAATGCGAGGGCTTTTTCAACCGCATCAGCGGTCTTGAAGTGGACGTAACCAAAACCACGAGAACGGCCAGTATCGCGATCCGTTTGGACGTGGGCGGATTCAACCTCTCCGCACTCAGCAAACTCTTGAGCTAACCAGTCGTGATCCACGTTCCATGATAGTCTTCCAACGAAAATGCTCTTTGTTTCTTCAGTCGAGGTCACAGCGCTGGGGCTGGCAATGGCTAGCTTGACTTTTTTGGGTACACTGGCTGTCTCACTCTCGGTCTTGCGTTTCTTGCTTACTATTACTTTGTTAACCATTGACGATGATCCAACCATACGACGACATACCTTCAACGGGAGTAGTTTGAGCAGGCTGAGATGGCTTGTCTTCCTCTTCCTCGTCGCTGTCACTCTCGCTAGATGATTCCTCGGAACTAGACGCATCGGATGATTTATCCTTGGAGTTTGACGTTTTTCCCCCTAACAAAACATCAGAATTCAAAGATGACTTGGCCAAAGAGTGACGCACCCTTGTTGGGAGCTGTCTTTGCAGCAGAGGGCTTCATAGCCTTCCCCTTGTGATTGGTGTCGCTATCTTCGCTCGAGGATTCTTCAGAGCTCGAAGCCTCAGACGAATCATCCGATGACTCGGATGAATCGTTTGAAGAGGCTGAGGCCTTTTTTATTAGCGGGGGCGGAAATACTTCCTCATCGCTGTCGCTCTCCCCACTTGATGACTCGGAATCATCGGAAGAAGCTGAGGGCATCCGCTTTCCATTGACCTGTGCCTTATTGAAGGTCGGTTTTGCGGGAGCTGCAACCTTCTTCGCCATCGCAGACCGGAGTGAGAGTCAGTGGTGTTCAGACTAGGTCGCAGTGATGTTTGACGCTCGGAAATTTTCGGTATACTTACCGTACCACGTGACTACTAATTGAGGGCAAGTCTCCAAGGCGCTGCGAGCGAGGAACGCCGTACTGCGACCTGCCTACCATCTGTCTATCCGATCTCAGAATTCGGCCTTGTAATGGATAACGTTTTTGACGTTATCGTGCTTGGTACAGGGCTGTCGGAGTCGATCGCTGCTGCGTAGGTCATTTCTCGAGGTTCATATCATCTACTACAATACCACGACTTACTCGAACGCTCTCAGCGCCCTCGCCAAAGCTGGATTGAAAGTAGTCCACATCGATCCCAACCCATACTACGGTGCCGATGAAGCTACATTGACGCTAGACGAATTGGTTCAGTGGGCAGAGACGCGTTCAGCAAGTCCTACCGAGGAGCCTATACGTTATCGTGTCGACCATCTGTCTCCAGACCGCCCGTCTCACCCGAAACAGTACTCAATTTCATTATCACCCTCCATTATTCCGTCTGTTGGGCCATTCATATCCTCTGTTATTTCCTCGGGTGTCGCCCGCTACGGCTCATACAAGCTCCTGGGACCTATTGCGATTTACCGCAACGGCAAGTTCCAGAGCGTTCCGCAAAGCAAGGAGAGTATCTTCCAGGACCGGAGTATTCCCTTGGTCGAGAAACGTCGCCTCATGCGTTTTCTGGTTTTCGCCTCGGGGGAATTTGAGAAGAGTCCCGAGCTGGAGGGTAAAGAGGATACTTCCTTCGACCATTTCCTTCGCGAGTCCTTCAGCTTAAGCGAAGAAATTTCTCAAGTGATTATGTTCTCCCTTGCCTCTTGTAATTTCTCTGGAGGTGAGACGACGAGATCAACTTTTCGATCTTTACTCACGTTGCTACTTAGAATCAACGTCGACTGCATTGCGCCATGTGCGTAGTTGTATGAGGTCAGCTGGGCGTTACGGCTCGTCACCATTCCTTGTCGGCTACTACGGGGGAGCGGGAGAGATAATCCAGGGGTTCTGTCGTGCCACGGCTGTAAATGGCGGAGTTTACATCCTCGGTCGGAAGATTTCGAACCTAGTTGTTAACGAGGCGCAAGAATCCGAACGCTTTTCCGTCGAACTTGAAGACATTCCTGATATACTCCGCTCATCTTTTATTTTGTCATCATTGACTTGCGTTCCTCCTTCCCTGCGGTCACGAGTGAATCTCATTTCTTCCAATCTCGAGGCGCTCGGCACAACCCGATGTCAAGTACATGCTGTGGCCCGTTGCATTGCTATAGTGCACGGCACCCTCACCCCTCCTTGCTTGTACGGAAGTGATGATATCCCACTTATGGAAGGACAATCAGATTCATTCCTGGTCGTGTTCCCCCCTGGATCCCTTGATGGTGGTTCTCTGACATCATCTGTGACTCTATTGACTGCAGGTGCTGGTACAATGTCAGCACCTTCAGAAACAAGTATGGCTTTCCTTTTCATGTAAAATTGGTGATCTAACTAATATCCCATAGATATCATGTATCTTTCAATGCCTTTGCATGAACATGGTAACTCAAAGGACCTTCTTCATCCTTACTTAGCAGCAATCCTTGATTCAAATCCTACTTGTCAGTCCATTTTCCAGCTATTCTATATGCAGTATTTTCCCATTACACAACACCAGCCACTTGGAGATATCTTATCCAATTTTCTTGTTTTTCCACATTTGCAACCTGATACTGTTCAAGCAGCTGATCAGGCAGCACTTGATGCTGAAAATGCCTTTTGGTCTACTATTCAGGTAGTGGATCCACATACAAACCATGATGGTGTTTGGTTTGATGATTCTGTAAAAAGTAGCAATTTGCAAGATCTTGAATATTGAAATAGTTTCATTGTGATTAAAAAAAGAACCAATTCAAAGATAAAGAATGGTCATGTATGGACTACAAGGACAAAGTCAGGGGAATTCTGACAGGATAAAGATACATAGATTAGTAGCAAAGGAAATCAGAGTCAGACAGAGATAAACATAAAGTAGAGATTTGCACAGGTATGGGTATGGGTTGGACCTTGAGGTATGTACCTGTGACATGTGTGACCTGTGTGTTCACAGGTACTGTCATATCCTGTTCTGACCATATCTGGTTTACTCCAGACACCTCCATTCCAACTCCTCTGCACTCCTTACTTTCTTACCTTGGACTTACTTCCTTCTCTGCATCAGACCTCTGACGCATCACCTTTCTTATCTCCATATGTATATTCTCCTTATAGTTAGTTCCTCCTTACATTCTATTCCCTGTCCTCCCTGACTTGCATTCTGTCCTCCACCTTCCCTGACTTACGATCCCCACCCTCCCTGACCTCCAACCCTTCACTAACTATTTTCCCTTCTCCTTATGTACTTTCCCTTGTCTTTCCCTTTCTGGTGTTCTGACCTCTGATCTGAACTCCTAGTATATAACTCCTGTAAACTCCTCCTATACTGTATTCTGATTATCGACTAGAATTACTTCTCCTCACTCTCCTCACTTCTCACTCAGTCCTTCTTGCTCTCCTTGTTGTTATCTCCATCCTTGCTCCTATCTCCTTACCTTGTGTGCTTTGTACCTCAGACCTCAGCTCCTCTGAAATACTGGGACTCAACTGATAACAAGGGCACAACTAGAGATCAGCACGGGTATGGGTAACCCGCCGCGGGTCATGGGTACGGGTATGCGCAGGTATGGTGTAGGAGCTGGTAGCTCTCTACGGTTGCAAACGGCCTTTTCCCCATGTCCCACAGCTGCCTGACATTGTCTCCAACAATCCCATCGAGTCCCCTGTCCATCCGAGTGTGATCCAAGACCTTCCTGTATGTATTTGAACATTCCAGATAGATTCTGAGTCCAAGATATCAGCGGATTCTCTACTAATATTTTCCCCTATGAGCGGAAGCTCCTCTAACCCTTTCATTTTGCTTTCAAAGCCCTTCCATCCATACGCGCACCAATAGCAGTCGTGTTATGACAATAGGTCGACCTAGACTGTCTCGGACTCATTAGCGTGGTCCAGAGCTGCTAGCCGTTGTAGGGTTGTTACCCTCTCACCTACGACCTTCATACCTGTACGCGCAGCTTCTCGACCCACTTCTCAGTTGTAGCTACGCAGTCCATAAGGCTGTGGTCACCCTTGAAGTTTTTTTATATAGTTCAACTTTATTTTCACTATTTCACATCTTTGTTGTTAGGTGAGTCTATGGTTTGCCCTGGACTATAAAACATTGTCCTTAAACTTAGAATATATCTTCCTTCTGCCTCTCGGTCGTCCTAAGTCTTCTGAAGGTCTTCGTCGTCGTTCGACATCTTCCACTCGAATCTGGATCCGAATCTCTCTCGGACTCACCATCCACACCACCATCTGCTTCGCCTAGTTTCTGGAATCTCTTTGGAAACTCCCTCTCGCTTTCGGATTGTCTTTGACCACCCCTTCTCGCCCCAAAAACCTACCTTGAACCCCTTGGGACAAGTCATACTTGCTTCCCCACTTTCTCATAAAATATTTGTTGTGTTGACTTTCTCAGGACTCACTCAGGACCTCACTCCCAACCAACTTTATATCACCACAACTAGAGCCCACTGCGAGGGGTTCTGAAAGGTTACAGAGAAGGTCGCTTAGACCAACACCAGAGCACTTCGAGATTGAAAATCTCCTCACTAACCTTTGTCGTCTAGATATTTTGACCGAATCCGAGTTCTTCGTTCCAGTTACCCCAGAACGAGCCCTTCATAACCGTCTCTTTTCACCTACCCTCGAATCCGCTGACTTGTCCTTTGCAAATGCTGCACTCGCATCCTCCACCCCACAGCAGCACCCTCCCTCTTCTAGATATTGCTCATCCGAGCTAAGCCCGCTATCCTCGGTTACTCCATCTACATCGCCTTCATCATCGGAACCTTCGGATTCATTACCAACACCTTTGGAAACTACATCATCGCCATCACTATCCTATCTCTTTGACCTTAGTGTTCCTCCGATTGTAGTCGTTACAAACCCCCTTCCCTCTGGATTCACCACATTGACTCTCACGACTACAACCGTTTTGTCAAACTCGCCGTCTCTCGCACCTGTTACCAATCATCCTATTAACCCTCCAATAAATCCGTGTCCACACATGGCCAACCCTGTCCCTGTTCAGATGCCTCTCCACGAAACCCCTAATGTGCCCAAATTCGATGGGAAAACACCTTCAGAGCTTCCACACTATCTAGAGAATATCGAGCTTCTTGGCAATGCGGCTGTAATCACAATAGAACAAAAGATAAAAGTGGCCCTTCGTTACACTGTCTTGGATGAAGCCGAAGTATGGCAAACGCTGCTGGAAGCAACAGTGGTTCCGGCAGACTGGGACACTTTCATTGCCGCAGTAAAAACGATGTATCCTGGCTGCGAAGGGACCAACAGATATAGCCGCGGTGACATTCAGTATTTGGTACAGGATTACCAAAGGAGAAATATGCGTAACCAGGATGAACTTGGGGAGTATACCTGAGCGTTTCGGAAAATATCCACAGTACTATTAGCCAATGGGAAACTAGCAGATATGGAACGAAACATCCTCTACTTTGATGGGTTTTCCCATGTCTTACAACAAAAAATCTGTGAACACTTACTAATTGTTAAACAGGATGTCCATCCAGACGATCCATACCCCATGAATGATGTCACGGATGTAGCAAAGTTCCTTCTCATCAGATCAACCTTCTGCTCCTTCTTACCACCAGTAATTGGAAATATTGCCCCACCGACACCTTATCAGGCAGCTTGCATGCCGGTTCCATCCTTTATCCCCACCTCCTCGTATGTTCCACCAATCACTATCAAGGTCGAAACAAACCAGGTAGCGCATCCTCCAATAACGTGCATGTTCTGTGCAGGACTAGGTCACATGATGTGAATATGTCCAGTCTGCCAGGAGTATCTAAACACTGCCAAAGTAGTTCGAGGGCAGTTCGGCAGGCTATGCCTACTAGATGGGACAGAAATCCCTCGGATACAAGGAGCACAATGCTTAAAGGAAGCCATGGATCACATGGCTGCTTCGCAACCTTCCGCAGTAGCTTCCTCCTCTTCCACATCAGCCGCCAATTATTTCTCAAGAGATACGCTGCTGCATATCACAGCAGGAATCCTAGCCGTCACATTCCCAGAGACTCAGGCAGTCGTTGAAATTGACCCATCTGCTTTCGCTTTCATGGAAGCGGAAAACGAGGAGGATGAAGAAGAAGTACCCATGGTAACAGCTCCGGAGTTTCAGCCATACATTGCCCAAGCTTGGGCAAGCTTTCAGGCAGATCAGGCATCGAAAGGTAAAGGAAAGCGTGTCCATTTCGATGGGGTTCACATCCCTCCTCGAAAGAAACTGGAAACATGACCTTCGACTGTTACAGAGGAGATCATCTCTCCAGAACTCCAAAAGGCATCCGCATCATCATCTCGGATGCTTCCGATTTCAACCTCCGGAATATAACGCACCAACCAATCTTCCACATCAACATCATCCACTGCAGAGGCATCCGGGTCCACAACGAATTGTTCCGCGCCATCTAGTAACATCTCTCCTTGTGTTCCCCCAGCTAACCAATCTTCCCCCCCAACCACACAGTACAAATATACGTTTCCACTCAAAGACGAGTCCGCGCCTAGACAAGTACTGGACCAGGTGTTGGGCGCGAGTGTTCCAATACCTGTGAAAGACTTGATTGCTGTGTCTCCAGAGTTCCGGAAACAGTTTCAAGACCTCACCACGGTCAAACGAGCAACTAACACATCTTCCAACTCTGTCCAGGTACATGAGCTGTCGGACCTCGACCCTGCGAGTGTCAGCCGCGACTTTGGTGACAAGGTGCATTGGAATGACGATGGTCTCATCGTCGCTCACCACAGTCAGCTGCTTTGAGCAATTGAAGTCAAGATTGGTGAGTCCGGGCGCTCGGTTTGAGGCATTCTGGATTCTGGATTCAAAATTGTGGCCATGCCGAAGCAGATTTGGGGAGAGCTCGGATTGCCAATCTGCTCTGACCATACAATGAACATGTCATCTGTGAACGCTAGTATTGACATGACACTAGGAGTTGGAGAATCTAGTCATCAACTTTGGCACAGGCAAAGTAATGGTGCAAGTGCAAATTCTTGCATGCGCTAACTTTCACCTGTTGCTCGGACGACCATTTCATTGTCTCATGAGCGCGAATACTGAAGATTTTCCAGATGGATCACAGACAATCACACTCTGTGACCCAAACACAGGAAAGCAATTTGCGCTTCCCACACGTCCGTGGTCTGAAGGTTGTCCGCATTGTCATGAAAAGATGCAGTGCAATAGCCATAAATCAGTTGTCAAAATGGGTTTTTAGAATTCGATGATCCATCAAATGATAGGGGAGATTCTGATGCTTGTAATTCCATATTCACGTTCGATCCGTATCCGTATTTGCATTTTCACCGACCTTCTGTGTTGTCCTTTTCTGTGACCCCAGCGTACACTCGTCTTCCCCTGCTTTCTATTGGGCCCTTGGCTCGTTCTTCCGCTTACGAGTTTCTCTCTTCAACGCAAACTGTGTTCAATCTGGATGTCATTTCCACATTCTCTTCCATTTTTTCTTATGATTCCATTATGCATGCTCTGGCTTACAAACCAGTTGTGAAGAAGATCCGCTCTGTTGTTGCACGAGTGGACGAAGAGTTTTGTGTCACTTGGACTCTTCCCGATGATCCACTTCTCGGACTGCCATCCTTACCCACGCATCCACCAGACTTCATTCCCAGGGAACATTTTACTCAGGAACACGCTGACACTTTAGATCTGGATCCGGTGAACTGGCTTTGGCCAGAAGAGGTTAAACTCTGTAGATGGATCGTCCACACTCACGAAAAAGCTTTCGCTTGGGTCCCAGACAAGCAAGGACATTTCGATGAATGGTACTTTCCACCGGTTAAGATCCCAACCGTTCCACACACTCCATGGGTGTTATGGAATATCCCCATTCCTCCGTCGAAGTGGAAGGATACCATACAGATTATCAAGAATCGCATTGCCACCGGAGTCTATGAACCATCGACTGCTGCATACCACTCCCGCTGGTTTTGTGTTCTCAAACAAGATGGAAAGTCTCTTTGCCTCATTCACGACCTCCAGCTACTCAATGCTGTCACCATCTGAGACTTGTCCACTCCCTCATTTGTCGAGCACTTAGCAGAATCCTTTTCTGGATACACAGTGTATGGGATGATGGACCTGTTTGCCAGATATGACCAATGGCCTCTGCATCCGGAATCTCGGGATCTTACTACTTTTAACAGTCCCATGGGCCCCTATCGGCTTACTACAGTTCCAATGGGGTATACAAATGTGGTGCAGATCTACCAAGCCGACATCTGTTTTATCCTGCAGGAAGAGATCCCTCACCATACTATTCCATTTATCGATGATGTAGAAATCAAGACGCTCCTGACATGATACGTTCTCCCAGATGGTCACTATGAGACTATCCCCGAGAATCCGGGTATTCAACGGTTCATATGGGAGCACCTCCAAGTCATCAACTGCATCCTTCAACAATTTGAGAATGTAGGTATAACGGTTTCCGCCAAGAAATTTGCCTTTGCCATGCCAGAAGCAATGATTGTCGGACACAAATGCACTTGGGAAGGTCACATCCTGCATGAGAAAAAGGTCCAGAAGATCTGCAACTGGCCCAAGTGTCAGAACCTTATCCAGGTCCGTGGATTTTTAGGTGTGTGTGGCGTCCTTCAAATTTTTATCAAAGGATTTGCTTTGATCGCTCATCCACTGGTCAATCTGACATGGAAAGGGGTTTCCTTTGAATGGGAAGAGCCTCAGAGATGAGCAATGCAGTGTCTAAAGGACGCAATCTGCAACTCTTCTGCAATACGTTGTCTGGATTACGAATCTGGACGAGAGGTGGTTTTGGCTGTTGACACTTCGATGATCACAGTTGGATACATCCTGTCACAGGAAGGAGAGGATGGATAAAGATACCTGAACCATTTTGGTTCAATTAGCCTCATGGAGGTCGAGAGCCATTACTCTCAAGCCAAGTTGGAGCTCTATGGATTGTTCCGCTCCTTACGAGCAATCCGTATTTTCATTTTCAGGGTTGCCAGTCTAACAGTGGAGATGGACACAAAATACGTCAAGGGTATGATCAATAACCCTGATCTCCAGCCCAATGCGACCATCAATTGATGGATTGCAGGCATTCTGTTGTTCACATTTTGGCTTGTTCATGTTCCCGCTACCCATCATATGGGAGTGGATGGCCTTTCTCGTCGTCGTCATCCGAGGATGATCCTGTGGAAAATGATAACTTTGAAGACTGGCTAGACAATGCATATTCATTCTCCGTTTCTTTGCTGAATGATCACG
>JBBPOE010000359.1:0-27771 GCA_038091295.1 Tylopilus felleus | reverse complement strand
TTCCGTGGGGCAATCAAGGTAACCTCTTCGAAACCTCCCAAAAGAATCAACCTGTCTCGTCCTTGGAATCCCGAACGGTCTGCATCGGTAACTGCCTCCAAGCGAGCTTCATCACCTTATCCTCGTGGAACGAACTCAAAGTCGTCGTCCTCTCCTCCAGACCGTGGTTATGCTGATCATGAAGGATGTCCAGATGTTTACCTTCACCATGTCCCCGATTTAGCATCAAAGGTGCGCCTCTGAGATGGAGAGTCGTTGCAATCTCACTTTTTCATAGGCATTACACCCCTCGGATATAATAAACAAGTTTTTGCTAGACAAGGTTTGTCTCACCTTGGATGATTTATGGTCTCTTTCCATACTTACCTTTGGTCGAGTTTTCTGCTGCAGATCTGGCCATCACCCATGATAGTCAATGGATGGGATTGCCAATGGGGTTAGAGGTAAGTTGTTCGTTGCTACGTGCATTGGGATAGACAGATATACTAACTTTCCTGACTAAAGGAGTCTGGGGAGCATAAATTTATTGAGTGCATTTGCGAACGGTTCACACCGGTTTACGATGCTGTTGATGGTAGGCTTGTTGTACGTCACTTCAGGAGGCAACCTGTCAATTTTGCTTTCAAGGCACAGCATATCTTCAGTCGAAGAACACTCAGGCTATTATCGCATGTGACGATGAGCCAGTTGCTGCAGACAATAGCCAGTCCTCCACACAAACATTGCGGACCTCGACAAGTGATACATTTCGTCAGATTATTAAGGCACTCAGTTTACATCGCGGTCCACCGCCTCCATCGCCTCCATGCGACTCACGGCCTTGCAATGTCATCATATTCGGAGACCGGGGGGTAGGCAAAAGCTCTGTAATCAACTTGATTGCGGGGCAGAAGCTCGCCAAAACGTCGCCCAATGAAAATGCCTGCATATTCACCTACGATCTTTACCCCGTCGTTCTTCCAAATAACCGGCCGTTCTTGATGTGGGATACGGTCGGCCTAAACGAGCCGGAGATCTCGCACGAAAATTACCTTCGTGCAGTCCACCAGGCGTACAAGCTAATCAAGGAGCTCGAACACTCTGGAGGGGTCCACCTCCTCTTGCTGTGCATGCGTGGCGGCAGGATCACGAGGTCTATGCAGCAGAATTACAAGTTATTCGTCAAGGTGTTCTGCGAAAAGAAGGTACCCCTCTGTGTCGTCGTCACCAACCTGGAGAACGAGCCATGCATGGAAGATTGGTGGACCAACAACGAAAAGGTGTTCACGCAATATGGCATATCCACAGATGGACACGCATGCATTACTGCTAGCCCTGGGGTCGACGACATTTTCCGTGACAAATACGAGGAGTCGGGAGAGAGGATTCGCAAACTTTTGCTGGATTTGGAGTTGAAGTTGCCGAGAGAAGGGTGGAGGAAGCATTCGCGAACATGGTTAACCGACCTGTTGGGGAAGCTGGCGAAGATGCTCCCTCTTCGGCACCGTCGCTCTCGCCAACCGACCAGGCAAGAGCTGATGGAAAAGTTGGTCCGCGAGTGCGGGTTTTCAAGAAGAGATGCAACTGTTATCGCGAATTCCATCGGGGCAATTCGTGATCAGACCTCTGGTGGCGATGAAGGTCCGGAATGACGTTTCGGATGAGCAAGAAGTAGTCCACCGAGCGAGAATAGTTACGTGAGGTTATGTTGTATGTACATTGGGCCCGGGGCCACATGATCTCGTTCTTGTTTACAACGACATGTATTCTGCTACTTACCATGAAAGGCGTCATATAAAGCGATCTTGCATCGTCGTTATCCCCTGCAATGTTCGAAGTGGCAAGGAACGTAGAAGTGTTGGCGCGGCATTTCGAAGACAAATGCAATTTTTCACCGGAGGAAGGGGCGGAACTGGCTGGTAAAATCGAGGCCGAGCGCACGGCTTCTGTGAGGGAGGGCATCAATGATCTTTTCTGATTTTCGCTAGAGCGAATTACCATTTCATTTTCCATATGTTTCCCGTGCACTGACCTTCTTGCCCGCTTTCGTATGCCAATTTACACACTTTCTCGCTGTCTACTCCAGGAAATGTTGTACACTGATCCCCGACGCGAGTTGGCCTTAGCTTGGTTATCACAGGTTGCTGGTCTCGCATGAGACCCGGCTTGCGAGATTGTCTATGGGGGCCGGCAACCCGCAAACTTTTCGTCGTCTGGGAATCTTAGTTTCCTGACGCCAAGCAAGTGAGCGAAAGTGGTGTGCTCAGATATCAAAAAGCTTTAGAAAGCCGACTCAAAAACACGTTGATGTGCGGCAACACATCATCTACACTCGTGGCGAGCGCCGGGTTCGAAGCCGTCGGGTACGAACAAATTGATTTCTGCAGGCTCGGGAGGATGAAGCCAGTTACATGCTGCCTGATACTACAGGGGAATTGGACTAGGCTTTTTTTTTCTTGGAGGGGGTGGGGGGGAACCACGATGCTGAAGCTTTCTGCAAGACTGGTCACCATTGGACGCAAGTTGCAACATGACATACACGCATGGAACAATATTTATGTCGATTCTGGACGAAGGCAAGACTTGCATCATATGGATGATTATTCAACCGTCGCTCTAAACGGCTTTCGGTCGGAAGAGATATTGACCGATTCCCCATCTGTTGAAGCGTGAAATGATGTCCGACATGTATAAAGGGACAGACGCACTCCTGACCACCGTGCATGTTGAACAATTCAGAACATGCAATGTAAAACACCCGGAACCTAACAGGTGATGACATCAGTCCCCCGGAGGGCATAATCGCTCCGTGCATTACCGATTGAACATCTTTCTACCCTCTTCCGCGCTGAGTCCCTTGCTCAAGGCATCCTTCTCCAATTCCGAGATACCTTGCTGGGCATTACGATCTTGCCTGCGAAGCCAGTCTTCCAGCGTGCGGGAATAATGCTGCCCGCTAAGATACCAACTGTTGATCAATGTCATGTCCGACTGAAAGTATGTCTGCGAAAATAAGATAATCTACTCAGAGTAGGAAGGGAATAACCAACTAGGAGATCGTGGGATGGCATGGTGCCACCTAGTAAGGAACCGTGTCAGTGCAAGCAACAAGGCGAAGAAGCAAGGTTACGTTACCCGTGAAGAACATCTGCGCCATCCATCCGTCATTTTCCTCAAAATGGTAGGGCGTCGTCTTGTGACAGAATAAATGCACGAAGAGAAGCGGGCCAGAATCAGAATCGCCTGAATTTCCGGCGGAGAGCGGGGCCGGACGCAACCAGGAAGTGACTTTACGTAGGAGAAGTTCGTAATTTTTCATGTGTTCGAACATCTGATGAGGATATGACGAGCCTGTGCTTCAGGGGAAAGAAGCACATACCTCGATGGAGAGAATCCGGTCGAATCGAACGGAGCTGTCGAAGTCAAAAGTGTTTACGTCGCCGGTGATAACCTGTATCGCGATGGGTGCAAGTCCAGACAGAAACGGAAAGAGTGGTACTTCGATGTTGGATAGATTTTTCGCCCTTGCGACGCCGTCAATGTACACTTTTTGTGTTACAGAGTTGGACAAGCCGACGATGCGCGATGCTGGGTATTTCTAGATGGTGTGTGGTGAGGCTTATTGCGTTCGAATCAGACGGAAGCGAAGTACCTGCGCCAAATATATGGTAAGACTGCCCCACCCTGTTTGAGGGAGTCAAACAGCCACGCTTAAGGTCATAAGAAACGAACGTGCCACATCCAAGATCAAGGATGTCCATGCCGTCTTTGAGCTGCGCTTTTTGACAGTAGTTCTCGAGCATGAGTATCTCTGCTTCTTCGAGTGACTCGTTTCCTGTGGGATACAAGCATGCAGAGTATTTCGCGTATGGACCCAAGCAAGACAGTATAAACTTGGTCGATACCTAAGTGATTTAGGATAGCATACACACGTTGGAGGAAGTGTATGATACCTCGTAGTGCTGTTCATTGGCCTTGTGGGTAACGTCGGCGATGGAATCCCGAGCACGGAGGGCTTGGATCCAGCTCATCTTGGAGGTATGGTTAGCCTCGAAAGGTCCGAGATTGATTTGTCGCAACCTGGCGCGGCAGAGTGCGCGAATGCCCAGGCGGAGAACAAAGTCTGGTATGAGCCCCTGTGGATATGTGTTGTGAGTGTATAGTGAAATGCAAAGACGTGCATACCTTGTCGATGATGTGGTACACGTACGCCTCCATGATGGTAAACAAGAGTCTTGATGCATCTCCGAGCCAAGTTCTTGAAGTCGTCGGTCCGGCCCGGGAGGGAAAACATACGTGGGAACCTTTTACCAAATGAGCCAATGTCGTTTTTTCTGAGCCTGCTTTCGTTGAGCAGGACATGTCACTCCTCCGACATACCACCCGCGGAATTCTTCACCCGACCATCGACCGATACAGCACAATCAGACTCTTTTTCATCCGCAACGCCCGCCAGCCCGTTCGGACCAACACAAACGTCCTAGCTCGCAATGCCTTCCGCTTGAATCATTCCGACTCTACACAAAGAGTCGCTCCTCGTCCCAATTCCTCTTCAGACAAGCCTCCTAGTCCCGACCCAAAACCGACAGAACCCCACTCTCATTTACCCCCATTGAACCTAGACGACTACCCACGTCTATATCGCCGCTTAGCCCTCTCCCTCTCTCATCTACACCGACCCACCAGAGACGACTTTCTCAAGGTCGCAAATGGCTTCTGGCAACGGCTTCGAATACGCTTCAAGTGGTTTACAATCAGGTCGTTCCGCAAATTTAATGCAGACGATATATCTGCTTTCATTACCTGGTTTCTTATGAGCCAGACACTCTGGATTTTGGTCGGAACGTAAGAGCCACGTTTTGCACAATCTCTCTAAGCTCACGTCTTTCCAGGACCACATTCTTTTCTGTCGTCTTTGCCACTGCTAATAGTTTAAGACTACAAGGTCACTGCCTTTATATGCAGTGCCTCAGGTGCTAACGAATCTCCTTTTAGAATACGTCGCTAAAGCCATCAGTGATTATTTAACCGGCGAAACCGGCGTCACAGTCATCTTCGAATCGGCCATCGTACCCAAATGGAAGGACTCTCGCATATCGTTCAAGAATGTCTACATATCGCGTCGCTCTCAAACCGCTAAATCTACCAAGAAAAAGAAAAATCCTCTCGGACATAAGGCGGCCCTTGCGTACGACGTGAGCAACCACCCCGCATACAACTACACCGTCGAAGAAGAGGAGGAAGTTGCACCAAGTCACACCGATGACAATACTAATTATTCCACGTTCGATCTCAGCATTGACTCTATCGACGTCACTCTCTCTCTGAAACGCTGGTTGGATGGCAAGGGACTTGTCGATGATGCCGTCGTCAAGGGTGTTCGCGGCGTTTTCGGTGAGTGGTGGTGTCTAGACATGTTTACAACAATCGATCATGACTCTTTCAGATAGACGGTCTGTTTTCTGGGATCCAGAGAATCCCTTGGATCCTGCCGCATTTCGAAGCGTTGCTCGTCCTGGTGACTTTGAACTGCACTCACTCCAACTGGAGGATGTGCTCGTCACGGTATATCAGCCAGGCAACTTTCGACCCTACACCGCTTCCATCTTCCGAGCCGATATACGGAGACTGCGCAAGCAGTGGTTGTTTTATGATTTCTTACGCGCGGAGAACGTCGTAGGACAGTTTGACAACTGCTTGTTCAGTCTGCACAAGCCTCAGAGTATTGGGCGAACTACCGAACAGGACATTCAGGATGGAAAGTGGTCCAGAATGGTAAGTATGCAGATGCTGACACAAACGATGATTCTGATGTATCCTCAGACCAGGATTCGCATCGATGGAGTGAATATCGATCACATGCAAACCTCGACTACCGATCCCACTGGACCACTCTCTTGGATTACGTCTGGAAAGGTTGATGCTGTTCTCGATATCAAATTCCCTCGCGAACCTGAGGACGAGTACCCGTTCAATGCTCTCCTCGAGGAGTTGGCGGACGCTATATCGACGGCAGCATCAACATCACTCAATCTGGACCGTATCCCCGGCCAGAAAGAGCTTGCCAAGCCCCCACTAATTGCACCCACCACCGACTTGGATCAAGACGACCCCGACAAACCAAGAGCAGTCATCGATATAGACTTGCGTTTCAGGGACGTGAAGGCTGCCGTACCCCTCTTTACTCAAAACCTATCCTACGTCAATTATGCGCTGATCCGACCCATCGTAGCATTCATGAAGTGGGCAAGCTGAATCAATGTTCGTGTGGTGTACTGACATACCCGTTCCGTAGCGCACATCATACCCTTGTGCCCATCCATTGCAGGGTAGTCAAAGATGTGAATCATTTTGAAGGTGCTTGGACCGTAAGTCACCTGCATGCTACCTGTGGTCATACTGACATTTTTTCCACAGATGTGGGAAAGTAGGCCGTATTCGATTTCTATGCTATCGCTTAACTCATCGTGGCATTTTCGCCAGCTGGACTGATGGACGAAATATCACAAAAGGTTTTCCCATTTGTCCAGATGACATTCGTCGGCAAAAGCGCTGACCCTCTTTTCCATAGGTTTACGACGCCCTTGCACACCACGTTTCGCAGGTCAATATGAATCGACGTGTGAAAGCGGTCGGTGTATGGAGCCTGCAGATGACTGCCAGTGCGATCCTCTCTGCGCTAAGAAATATCGTCGATCCTATGGCCTCCCGGCTGAGGGAGGTGTACTATATAGACGGGATCCCGTACGATGCTCTCCTTCTTTTTAGCCCATAGAGCATTGATTCTTAACGATGGCTTTCGCAACTCATCAGAAAGAGATGATAAAAGTATTCTAGTCCGGAATAATCGCTTGTCGGACAGGAGATGGTCATGCCCATCTGTTGCTGACTCGGGCTCAAGCGCTCATGTATCTACTGCTCAATTTTGGACTAGGGTGTAACAGGGTGCTTGGCCGCATAATACGATTGGATTGTGGAAAACTATGGAGATTTCCTTACCAGCACTAGAATGCTCGTTTCGGTTACAATTCGTTCAGCTTTCCTGAGCGCCTGATGCTTCAAGTTTGTATATCATTGACAAGTGGGTGTATATTCACTTATATTATTCATAGAGAACGAAAACGCAACATTCACTTTCGTTTGATGGAATTGCTAGATCTGAGAGGGACCTTCCTACCTCGAAACAAAACTCAGGTAGACTGCCCCTGGGGAGGATAGCAGTACTTCGCAAGGCCGTTCGACAGCAATGCATTGCAAGTCAGACCATCCGTAAGTTTGACTACTTACTTCAAGGACCCAGCAACACATGTCATAAGTCCCCATAGAACACTTCCCATCCTGATAGTCCTTGGCGAGTTTCCATCGTGTTCCCCGCCAATCATGTGGGTAGTGCCAGTGGTGATACTGGTCACATGCAGGTGAACAAGGCACGACGGCAGATGACACCACGACGTACGCGCCAGGCCGACTCGCACCATACTTCCTTCAAATCGCACCTGGAAGTAGCAGCGGGCTCATCGGCAGCAACAACCGCACGAGTCATAGCGTAGCACAAAGAAAACAGTGATGAACCAAGCGAACATGATGAAGAGGATCATGCTTGTTTGGCAGAGGTGAGGACCCCACCCAGCTGGCTTTCATGTTCTCACAGGTTGTTAGCTCATCGCTTGACCCAGAATTAGCCAAATATAACGGAATGGAAGTTATGTCGGACTACGGTTCTTGTGTTCAGTTCCGCCACTTCGTTTCAACAATGTTACGTGACAATGTGTGCGATGGAGATCAGGAAGCCGCAAATATCAAAATCTTCTATTTGGACTTTTACTTTTGGGTATACTAGTATACTGTTCATTCAAGTTCGTAACACTTGCAGCATCATGAATTATTTACTTACATATTTATGCATGTAATGTAATAGGGATGTCCATTTTGGTTGCAATCGCTTTTCTTCCTCAGGAAGGCCTGACTCGGATCCTCTGCACATTACGGATAAACAGGACATATTCATTTTCTACTTCGAAAACGTAATACTGACATCATATTTGACGAGTCTACTAGAGCTGAGATGGACGAACGCTCTTCGGAATGACCTTCAAGTTCACTCAGGCTCTCAACAAAACTCAGGTAGACTGCTGCTTGGGAGGTTTGCAGATGCTCGCATTACCATCCTTCTGTCAACATAAAAGTCACCAGTCAGACCATTCTTTGCCACTGGTAGGTTTTGACTACTCACAAGAATATAGCAACACAACTCCTTGGGGCACTTGCCATTCTCACTGTCCTTGGCAAGTTTGCAGTCTTTTCCCCTCCAGTCAGTCAAGCGGCCGATCTAGTTTCACACAGGTGAACAAGGCTGGACGGCAGACGGCAACACTGACTTACAGTGGTAGTACGGTAGGCGGTCTCGCAGCATAATTCCTTGCAAACGGGCTTGGAAGCGGCGGGATCTTCAGCAGCAGGAACAGCGTTAGCCAGGACAAATAGCGCAATGAAAACAGTGATGAGCCGCGCAAACATGATGAAGAGGATCGTGCTTCGACGACAGAGGTGAGTCTAAGGCGGGACTCCGCTGCAAGTGAAGCCACTGGCAGTGGACCCTGTTACATATAAGTTTTTTTCGCTTCTCTCGCCTGACCCGTAATTAGATCGAATAGGCGTTATTGCTCCTCTGCTTTTCTTCGGTTCCGGCGTTTGACATGAAACTCATATTCGGCCGGTATCAGCGCTCAATGCGCAGATTGTGTTGGTTGAGGTCAGGTTGGGATTACGCACCTGCCTTCAAGTTGTATGCCAGTGGCATCATGGGTTGCGGCATCCGTAGGTATGTATGTAACTGCGGCGACCTTTGATTTCTTCAAGGTACTGACTTTCTCTGACCGATTGAGAAACCTGATCATGACGATGAGTGGCAGATTTGGTTGTGGCAATCAACGATAAGTTGTTTTATCATATCAAACAAACATACGCAGTAGCGAAGGTAATCTACAAGTGCTTGTTCCTCAGAGATTGTATGGTAAGTGTGCGTAAGTTGTTGAGCCTCCTGCCGACCGCTTATTTCAGTCTAGTCGTTTTAGTAGGCCCTTGCACTTATCCGTCGTTCACTTTTCACCTGACCCAGAGTTGGTCAAATACGATTGAATAGGTAAGTACCCACCCTTTTAACGTTTGTTTTCGGCAGCTGAACCAAAATTCCTCGTCAAAGATTAAGTTACGTGACGATATGCGCGACCGATCAGCAAGCCGAACAACCGAAGATCTTGTACGTACAGTCTCGGATGGACTCGCCAAGGTCAACCGACGAACAAGGCTACGTGCAGTACCCTACCCGTCGGTGCAAACAACCACTGCGCCGTCATGGCGCGACCGGATATCTCTTTCGCCATCCAACGTGTCGCCCAATTCGCTGCAGACCCAGGCCGCCCTCAAGCGCATCTTTCGGTACCTCAAAGGCACGCACGACTTGGTTCTCACTCTCGGAGGCAACTCGGACCCACCTGACGTGAACATCGCATGCAGCGACTCCGACTTCAAGTTCGCTCGCCAGACCACGGCCTACTCCAACATTCGTTTCGGTTCGCAATTTTTTGGATATAACGCCTCAAGCTAAGGGGGAGTGTTGGTAGTACATGTATCTTTGCAGGTTCTAGTCTAGACTTCTATCTACGGTACAATCTTCACATGCACGACGACGTCTGAGCTGCTACTCGCTCGTCACCTGTATCATTTCCATTGCAGCAGATCGCCGTGCTCGCGTACCTCTACGCAGACAACAGCGCATGAGCAGGCAACTCCAACTCGCGGCAAATCCGCTCCATATGTTCGCGTTCCTTTTCCGACGCGTTATCGCCAAACGCCGCGTCCATTTCTTCCAACGTCTGTGCATCATGATTTAGTCCGCGTCAGTGTTGAACATATCCGACGACCCGGAAACGTCGTTGACACGCACCCTTCCCTTGGTTTCCGGGTAGAAAAGCACTGCAAACGAGAGGAGAAAACAGTCGTAAGTCACTTTGGCATCGCCAAATACGTGCGTGAAAGGCGTGACGTACGCGCTGTCAAGAAAGCCAAGATGGCGAATCCTGCAAAGAAAAAGTAGGTTCCTCCGTTTGAGGTTTGTGTCAACATCACGGGAGAGACCAAGCCAATGATGCTGTCCGGACAGTGATCAGAGATTAAGAAGTAGTTCGTACGTCTCACGTACAAGTTGGACATCCATGTCGCGGAGGTCGTGATGGAGATACCAGTCGACCTCAAATGTAGCGGGAAGATTTCACTCGGAATCACTGTTGCCCGCCGAAAAACGTGGTCAGTCGAGGTGAGGGTAGAAACGCGTCACAGGAATCGTCACGTACCCCAACCAATTGGCGCCCATGAATACGAAAAGTTGACGTCATAGATGAACACGAACGCTGGATCGCCAAACGTGTTCGTGTCAGTTTCGGCCTATTCCATGTCATGAAAAGGAGAGGTGGAACATGCCTATGGCGGCGTGTCCTGCAGTGACATGGTCTTTCCAGTCGCTTCCGAATGCTGCTATCAACGAGCCGACGATCACGAGTGAAATGCAGCATCCAGCCGCCCCACACATTAACAGGGGACGTCGTCCAACATTGTCCAGTAGGATGATGGCCGGAAGCGTAGACAACGTCTAGGACAGAGTTGGCAAAAGAGGGCACAATTAGGACTGGACATACAACTCACGTTCACTATTCCATACACTCCAGTAGCCAGTAAGGAGGTTGTATTTGGATTGAGGCCCAATTGACCAAAGACTAGAAATGAAATAAATGCAACGCTGGACCGTGAGCAGTTGGCGACTTACTAGTCGGAGCGTAATAGATTATGGCCTTGTACCTGTCAGACGAAACACGATTCACCCACAAACGAAAACACTTGCATTAATGCCCTAGGTCGATTACTCTTCTCAGTAACAGACAGCATACCGCTTGAAAATTCAAACGCACCATAAACTGTTGATAAAACATCGTCAGGCAGCCCACCGCCAACCGCTTGAATTTCGGCCACGTTGCCACCAATGCAATATAATTGTTGATGAAGCGTCTTAACGGGCCCGCATTCGGATATGCAAGTTCGTTTGCCTCCCGAGAATATCGTACCTCAGCCTTGATTTCCAGAAACTCGTACCGCACGGCGAGGTTGTCCGATGGTTTTCGTCGCAACATGGATAACGTCGACAGTGCCTCCTCTTCACGCTCTTGTTCCATCAACCAACGTGGTGAGTAGGGCATGAACGCCATCCCAATACCCAGGCACTGTTGAGAAACACCATCAACGATAATGAGAGCGTTCCGAGGGACCAACACCGACCAGGGCAGGGAACATCTGGAAACCGATGGGAACCCTCCATGATGCCTGCTTTTGACCGGTGCACCCACCTGCTGGAACGTCAGTATACGGGTCGAACGTGGGGCTCCCGTTCAAAAGAGGTCCTGTGTATGAAACCCCTGGTGCACAGCGGGTTCCGCCAATGTGTAATGTCCCATATGCAAGCCAATCTGAAGAACATTAATTAGACCTGCACTGCGGCTCCCAAAATTCTAGATAAACCCACAGCTGACAAGGATCTGGACGTGGAAAACTCAGCTTTCGTGCACGTGTCGAGGAACAATCCGCAGACTTACACCAAGCGTAATGGAAAGCTGTTGAAGGGCGACCAACGATCCTCGAACATTTGCGCTTGAAATCTCGGCTAGGTACATGGGGACGACATGGGTCAGTGCGCCTATTGCCAGACCCGAAACGGCACGACCACCAAAGAGGTAATCTGGACGAAAGATGCGGTGAGTGGTCCAAACATGGAGAACCTGAAACAAATAAATGCTCGCCTTGAGAGGTTGCAGCCGTTTGGAGTGCACTTCCGATAAGAAACAGTACTACATTGCACATGATACTCCGCTTTCGTCCAATCTACCAGCGAGAACTCCCAGATCAACCCTTGATCTTACCAAGAAAAGAAAGGTCAAACCAAACCTTGTCACAAACGGGGCCATTGACAAGCGACCCGAACCAGGCAGCTACAGGAAATCTCGTTAGCACTACAGTATCCACATACACCTGAGAGCGACGCACTCAAAAGTAACGTGGAGACAAACCATCCCTTGAAAACAGGAATTAGCCTGTACACGATCGATGTGTATTTTTCAATCCAGCTCACCTTGAGATTTGAATCCATGTATATGTCTGGAAATGCAGCACCAAACGACTCGATGGCGAGCACATTACTGACGACGCCCTGCAGTACAAGGAACACGATCAGCCCTGCCAGAACGGACGCATATATTCGCCAGAGTTTCACCTGGTCATAACCAAAGAGCTAGAAAACGAACGAGGATGATCGTCAACTTGTCTGGCACGCGCGATCAAGAGGTTCACCACTGACGAAGCCACCCAGCGTTGCAAAGCACGTTATACCCAACCTGAAAGACGGGTCAAAATCGCCCTAGCACGAAAGCATGGACAATTTTTCCTTACACGAGCGTGTTGTCAAACAGTCCCCGGAATCCCACGCGACCCTCTTCCTCGACGAGATTGAGCTCAGCGAGTGCGGACGCGTCCACCACCTGGACGTCTGTCTTGGAGTCTGCTCGCTTCAGCTCTTCCAAAGAGTTTCCCATAATCGCTTTGGGCACGTCTGCGTGTTCCCAGTCGTTGGCGTTCAAGAGAGGGCTTAGAGAGGACGTGCTGGCAGTAGCACGATGGTGAGAGCGTACTCCTCGGACGACCGATGTCGCATTTATACTTGGCTCGACGTCAGGGAATCCCACTATCCGCGATCGCATGGTAGGTTAGCCCGGGTATAACGTTATCCTCCGTGGTGCCCACGAGGTTCGGACATATCTAGGAGAGAAGTCTGCCCGAACGTCAGAATGGTGACATGTAGTTCCATATTCGAACTCGTCGGAACAGGACGCGAGATAGAAATGGGGCGAATGTCCCGAAGAGGCGAGATATACTGGAATAAGACGAACGGGGAGCCTCCCGGAACTCGGGATTTCGAGAGTCGAGACTCGTCGGAACAGGACGAACGGAGAGCCTCCTAGAACTCGGGATTTCGAGCGAGCGGCGAGATGAGGAATGCCAGTGGGTAACCCGGACTAGACCGAAAAGATGATTACATTCGATGAGACTCGATGTACTGCAGCAACAAGCAACGAACGAGCAAACGAGTCGGAACACCCTTGTCCACCCACGTGACCGTGTCGCGGGAACGGGTCTGTGCCGTGCCTGAGCACAGGCACGCCTGACTAGCGCCCCCTAATCCTCCGTGCATGCGCAGCTCGATCGAGTGCCCCTTTTTTTTCTTTCGCACCCGACCCTCGACGAGCCGAACTGTGGCACGCTTGGGCTGGGGTGCACTTCTTCTTCCGCGGGAGCTTGAGCGAGCCCGTCGTCATGTCAGCACGCATCATCGATTGATGGAGAGACCCTTACCTTCGACCCCCATCTCGTCTGAGGTCACTTCCTCTACCCCCTAGGGATATACATGATCAACAGATAGAAAAAATCTGCTTGTTTCACACATATGCCTTGAGCAAAAGGATCTTGAAAAAAGATATGGTTATTTCTCGCAGACAAGCACAACAAGCCAAAGTCTCCAGCCTAAGTTCTGCTGTTTCAATATACAATATGGTCTTCGACCATAGTCCCCAAGCCCATAGCTACATTTCCGAGTCGTTGTGTTTGGATGAGTCAGGCCAGTTCGAATATGGAACCATGTTCTCTTGGCGTCTCTCACCCAGATACTACTTATCTCCGAGCTGGGGGCATAACGTTATGACCGGACCGGCTTACCTGTGCAAACGCGGCTACTAAGTGGAGTTCCACTCCAACTCCAGTCGCATCATCATGTCAACTGTCGCCGAGCCAAGTATAAATGCGACATCGGTCGTCCGAGGAGTACGCTCTCACCATCGTGCTACTGCCAGCACGTCCTCTCTAAGCCCTCTCTTGAACGCCAACGACTGGGAACACGCAGACGTGCCCGAAGCGATTATGGGAAACTCTGCGGAAATGCTGAAGCGAGCAGACTCCAAGACAGACGTCCAGGCGATGGATGCATCCGCACTCGCCGAGTTCAATCTCGTCGAGGAAGAGGGTCGCGTGGGATTCCGGGGACTATTTGACAACACGCTCGTGTAAGGAAAAGCCGTCTTGGCTTCATGCATTCGCAATTGCCCGCGGTCGTTTTCCATTCATTGTGTGCGTGTTGCTCACACGTGCAACACATCTGACAGGTTGGGTATAACGTGCTTTGCGACGCTGGGTGGCTTCGTCAGTGGTTAACCTCTTAATCGTCCATGCCAGAGAGGTTGATGGTCCTCGTTTGTTTTCCAGCTCTTTGGTTATGACCAGGTGAAACTCTGGTGAATATATGCGTCCGTTCGGGCGGGGCTGATCGTGTTCCTTGTACTGTAGGGGGTCGTCAGTAATGTGCTTGCCATCGAGTCGTTTGGTGCTGCGTTTCCAGACATATACATGGATTCAAATCTCAAGGTGAAGGGATAGTCAAGTACTCGTCGATCATACATAGACTAATTCCCATTTACAAGGGATGGTTCGTCTCCACGTTGCTGTTGGGTGCGTCGTTCTCGGGCACGTGCGCGTACGAACGGTGTTATCTGACGAGAGTTTGTCTAGCTGCTTGGTTCGGGTCGCTCGTCAATGGCCCCATTTGTGACAAGGTTTGACTCGGCCTTTCTGTTCTTGGTGCGACCAAAGGTTAAACTGGGCGTTCTCGTTCAGATTGGACGAAAACGGAGTATCATGTGCAATGTAGTGTTATTTCTTCTCGGGAGTGCACTTCAAACGGGTGCAACCTCTCAAGGCGAGCATTTATTGTTCCAACTTCTCCCTGTTGGACCACTCACCTCGTTTTTCGTCCAGGCTACCTTTTTGGAGGTCGTGCCGTTGCGGGTCTGGCAGTGGGTGCACTGACGCACGTCGTCCCCATGTACCTGGCCGAGATTTCAACTGCAAATGTTCGAGGATCGTTGGTTGCCCTGCAACAGCTCTCCATTACGCTCGGTGTAAGTCTGCGGATTGTTCCTCGTACGCGTGCACAAAAGCTGAGTTTTCCACGTCCAGATCCTCGTGAGCTGTGGGTCTTTCGAGAGTTTTATGAGCCTCGATCCAAGTCTTATGAATGTTCTTCAGATTGGCTTGCATATGGGACATCACACATCGGTGGAACCCGCTGTGCGCCGGGGGTTCCATACACAGGACCTCTTTTGAACGGGAGCCCCACGTTCGACCCGTACACTGATGTTCCAGTAGGTGGCTGTACTGGTCAAAAGCAGGCATCGTGGAGGGTTCCCATCGGTTTCCAGATGCTTCCCGCTCTCGTCAGTGTCAGGTCTCTCGGTGCGCTCTCATTATTGCTGACGTCATTCTCGACAGTGCCTGGGTATTGGGATGGCGTTCATGCCCTATTCACCACGTTGGTTGATGGAACAAGAGCGTGAAGAGGAGGCACTGTCGACGTTATCCTTGTTACGACGAAAACCATCGGACAACCTCGCTGTGCGGTACGAGTTTCTGGAAATCAAGGCTGAGTTACGATATTCTCAGGAGGCGAGCGAACTTGCATATCCGAATGCAGGCCCGTTGAGACGCTTCGTCAACAATTACGTTGCGCTGGTGGCGACGTGGCCAAAGTTCAAGCGGTTAGCGGTAGGCTCCTTGACGATGTTTTATCAACAGTTTATTGTGCGTCTGCGTTTATGAGCGATGTGACATGTTTTACTAAGCAAAGAGATGAATCCAGGGTTGTAATGTACGTGATTTGGTTTATCGGCAAATCCCATTTCGTCTGAAAGAGTCACGAAGGCCATCATCTATTATGCTCCTACGAGTTAGTCGTCGACTTTGGTGATGGTCCAGCTGTGAACTCATTTTTGTCTCCAGTTTTTGGTCAGTTGGGCCTGAACCCGAACACAACCTCCTTGCTGGCTACCGGTGTGTATGGTATAGTAAATGCAAGTCGCATATTCAGTCTTAGTTTGTACCCGAACCAACTCTTTCCTAGACGCTATCTACTCTCCCCGCCGTTATATTGTTGGACACCGTCGGTCGACGTCCTCTGTTAATGTGGGGCGCAGCTGGGTGCTGTATTTCACTCGTCATGGTTGGCTCGTTGGTCGCTGCATTCGGAAACGACTGGCAAGGTCATGTTACTGCAGGACACGTCGCGATAGGCATGTCCCATCTCTCCCATTTTATGACGTAGGATCAAAACTGAAACGAACGCGTTTGGCGAACCAGCGTTCGTATTCCTCTACGACGTCAACTTTTCTTATTCGTGGGGGCCGATTGGTTGGGGTACGTGATAATTTATTGTGACGCGTTTTCACCCTCGCCCCGACTGATCATATTTTTCGGCGGGGAATAGTGATTCCGAGTGAAATCTTCCCGCTACACCTGAGGTCGACCGGTATCTCTATCACGACTTCCGCTACATGGATGTCCAACTTGTACGTTTTCTTGCGCCTCAGACACACACCATCGTTTCTTAATCTCTGGTTGCTGTCCGGACAGCATCATTGGCTTGGTCTCTCCCGTGATGCTGGCGCGAATTCCGAACGGAGGAACCTACTTTTTCTTTGCAGGATTCGCCATCTTGGCATTTTTGACGACACGTACGTCCCGCCGTTTTACGTACACTTTTAAAAGTGGCTCACGACTGTTCTTCCCTCTTGCTTGCAGTGTTTTTCTATCCGGAAACCAAGGGAAGGGTAAGTGTCGACGACGCTTCTGGGTCGTCGGATATATTCAACGCTGACGCGGACTGGATGATGATGCACAGACGTTGGAAGAAATGGACGCGGCGTTTGGCGACAACGCGTCGGAAAAGGAACGGGAACATATGGAACGGATTTGTCGTGAGCTGGGATTGCCTGCCCACGCGCTGTTGTCTGCGTAAAGACAGACGCATACACGGCGATCTGCTTCAATGAAGATGAGACCCGCGAACGCGATGATGGCGGAGTCGCAGGCCAGTCTAGAGGATGACTCTGAAGACGGTGTACGTTGGAATACACGTAGACGATACCATGCGACACTTTTGACTTGGAACGCCGAGTGGTGACCACCAGTGACGACGCGTGAGGGGCAGTGTTTGATCGAGACTCGAGGTATGTAGACGAGACAAGGTTTGATCCGCCAGCATTGACTCGAACGACTCACTCGGAGCGCCGAATGTCGTCCTTGTTGACCGGATAGTAGTTCTAGATGAACGCCACAGGTACGCTGAACGATAACAAGGATGGTGACAGCAGAGATACTTTGTGATCATGCCAACGTCACGTCCCAGGTGACGTCAAACCTCGACGTCCACGTCCGATTCCCGGACATTGACAGGTTGGCAAGTTCAGTGAGATCATGATCGTATACACTCATCTCGGCTGGACAATGATCCACTTACCAGTGGCGTCCGAGTCTGGCCGATCGCACACAAAGAGTCATCCTGGTCGAATCAGCCCTCGAACCCGGTGATTACCGCTGACAATCGCTTTTGCTTCAAGTGACTCGGAGCGAGTAGCACACTGTATATTAAGTGTCGCTGATCCCTTTAAGGCCTGCATCGGTCCTTGCACATCGTAGTACGTACCCCCGTGTCTGAGGATGCCATCCTGTACGACCGGAGGATGAGCGTCGAAACGTGTGGGTGCGGCATGTGCCACGCTGTGTGTTACGACGACATGATGAGGCTCGGCGTCATCGAGATTCGAGAATGTTCCAGTCGATGAGCCGTAGGACGTAAGCAACTCCGCAGTTATGGGACTGACTTGTCCGACGTTGGAGTCAGCGAAAGCTGAAATCATCGGTGACGAAATCTTATCACTGAACGTAAAGAAACAATGTCCACCAGTCCAACGAGTGACCGGGTCGTAGTAGCTGTCAGCCTCAGCAGGCGCGACTGTGTCAGCCGCCAGAGAAATATAAACCAGCAACACGGACAGCTTCGTTCCAGCATCCCTGTTACACGCTCATTTTTTCATCTCGAGTCTGTTCTTCGACATACCTCTCCGCCTCTAGCATCGCCATGCGTGCCTTCGTCCTTCTTGCTGCGATCACAATGGTGCACACGGTGCACGCCTTACCTCGCCCATACCTCGCGGTCCATCAGGACGGAGACGATCTCAGCAACCAGAGCCACATATTCCACCACCTGGACCGTAATCCACTGACGGCCAACCGAGACCGCGAGCATCCCCACAGAAACGCGGAGAGATCTGGGCCATCCGTCGCGAAAAGGACCACGGAGAGACCACGGCGAGCCAGGAAGAGAAACGTGGAGAGGCGGTTCATGCGAAGCCCGGATTACAGCCAAGGCGGGAGGTCCGGAGGAGGCTCAAACTCTGCTAGCTCGGCTTCCGATACGATGCCCACACAGCAACCACCCGCGCAAGCGGAGAGGCAGTCAGCGGATATGGGAAATCCCTGAGACGCAGCGAGGCGTAGGACCTGGACGCAGAATGAGTCAGTTGGACGTGGATTTCATGTTCTAGTGTATTCTTTTCATTTGTAGTTGGGAGCGGTGCAAGTCAGTGGTGGTATGTGGGAGCGATCCAAATCAAGGTAGCTTGAGTGCACAGCCACGTGGATGCTGCTGACTCAGCTGTTCCTACGCTGGGGATCTTATAAAGTCTATTCGGATGCTGAAGACGTTCTCCAACCCCTTCGCTTATCACCGTCGAATATGAGCTACAATCCACCGCCGGTTCCTCCTCCAGGTTTCACTGGTTACCAGGCGCCAATGAATTCAGGCAATTACAATCCGCCACCGGTTCCTCCCCCGGGTTTCACAGGGTACCAAGGCCAGTTGAACTCGAGCAACTACAATCCACCGCCAGTTCCTCCCCCAGGTTACCCAACTTACCAGGCTTCTGGGTCCAACCAGCCTGCGTATCAGCGAGGATATGGGGCCACTGACCCATTGCTCGGCAGCTCCAGGCCCCCAGGGGGTGGATTTGGTGATCAACCCGAAGAGGGTGATGTTCCCGATGACTTCAAGGTACGGAAGTAGTTTGGATCATATCCGGTTTACTCACTTTTGTGTGATTACAGTACGGTGTAACTGTGTCTGAGAGTTCTCCCGAAATTCGGGCCGCTTTCGTCCGCAAGATATACACTATCCTATGTGAGTACACTTGTTGTTGGTTGCAACAGCCTCGCTCAATTTCATATTGCGCAGTCTTCCAGATCGTAAGATACCTCCGCAAGCTCTTCCGTGCCTTTTCTGACCTTAGAATAGCTTGCCACGTGCTTGGTCGCTGGCGGTATTTCCCAGTCCACTGAGACGATTGTGTGGGTCAAGGAGCAGTACGTTCAGTGTCTGAGCTGTGTGCTGCCTGTATAACTAATTCCCGTCCAGCAAGTGGTCTCTTTTCGTCCCTCTCATCGGTTCCCTCATCAACCTCGCCCTTCTTTTCTGGAAGCGTCATAGCCATCCTCTCAACTTGGTATTGCTGTCCACATTCACCGTAATGGAAGCATTCACTGTAGGAGTGCTCACTGCTTCCATCGACAACGTTATCGTCCTTCAAGCTCTGTGCGTCCTGCATTACTTCCCACCGGTCAAATTCATTAATCGCTTTGCAGTCTGATCACCTTAGGGGTCTTCTTCGGCTTAACACTTTTCACATTCCAGTCATCGGTTGGTGTATTTCCTTAATTAGTACAAATATATCTAACGAGTCACTTTCAGTACGATTTCTCTTCACTTGGACCTTGGCTATTCGGCGCCCTCCTCGCTTTGGGTACGCTTCTGATAATCACATACGCTTCAAGTCTGACATTTATTTGTTCCGCAGTAATGGTTGGACTCATCAACGTGTTTATTCCGTTTGGAAAGACGATGGACATCATATTTGCTCTCGGAGGCTGCTTGATCTTCAGTGGCTATGTCTTATTTGACACCTACATGATCACGAAGCGCATGTCCCCTGATGAATTCATCTTGGGTGCTATCAGTCTCTACCTCGAGTACGTTTCCTCCCATCCACTACATTGCAGCTGACTAAATGTTCCCATTCTGTAGCTTTATAAACCTTTGTAAGTTCAATCCCGCCTTTCAGATGTCGTTCAGTTTCTCACTCTACATCTAGTCATCAACATCCTTCGCCTCATGAACGACCTTCAGGATCGTTAGGCACGTAGGTTCTATGTTTTGTTTGGGGAATGGTTCACTATCAAAAATCCATTTACTGGAGTCTTGGTCGCTCGCAGTTTATACTTTCATCGTTCCGCATGTATGTTATTTCAATCGCGGTGACTTGCGATATATATTGGACTTTGAATATTTGAGTCCGCCAAGTGGATGCAATCCAGAAGTACGATCTATTATCGTATTCCTACGTGAAACTCGTAATCCCCGGATAGGGCTCTATCATACATCTACCCGATATCGCTCGTCGCAAAACGTGTCTGATCGTACATACAGCTCACGACCCGCGAACTGCCTCTTACAACATGGTACAAGCACATAGTCCAGCCGTGCCAGCATACGAGTACATACAAGCCTGATGCTTACAACCCAGCCAACCCGATCAGATGGGCCAGCCTTTCAGGGTTCAGGTTCTCATGTCGCGGCTTGATCACGCACGGCACTTCTGCAGGGTGTCTAGGAAAGCAGAAAAGAAGGGAAGACAGGCATCGTCAGAACCAACACGAAAACGAGCTACCCGGGAGGGGCAAGGTAAATCAGAACTCACGTGGTCACGCCCTCGGTCCATTTCACGTTGGCGCCGTCCGGACCCGGGTCCCAAGAAGGCAACGCTTCGAAGCGAAAGGCGGCGAGCATGGAAACGATCGAGATCCAGAGAGATGCGGCTGCGACGTGCCTTCCGACGCTGGAAGGAGGGCAGCAATGATCAGCTTCCCGTAAAAACGGGGAAGGGAAAGGGAGAGAGATACGATAAAGACGCATACCAGACACGTCGACCGAACCCGAATGCAAACGAGAGCTCGTCGACGGAAGCGCTGTGTTCGTCAAGGAAGCGCTCGGGTCTGAACTTTTCTGGTTCGGGGAACTTGATTGGGTCTTGGGACATTGCCCTAGAGACGGGGATGAGTCAAGAGGACGTGCAGGGCTGACACTGCGCGCTGGGAAGACGTACCACGCGTTTACCAACACTGTCGCGCCTACACATGGGGAACACGGTCAACGAACAGCCTTGGCTCCCAAAGAAGCGATCATGACTCGACCTTTGGGGATATAGTATTCTTCGTAAATGTCATCGTCCACAGTGGCATGCGGGATACCTTGAGGCGATCAAATTTCTGCCCCCGATAAGTGCGACACGGTCTACTCACCCAGGGGCACAGCGGGGTGCCATCTTAGCGTTTCTTTCAGTATCGCGTCGACGTACGGAAGCGAGGATTGATCCTCCCAATGCGGGAGCCGCGGGAGTCCTTCACCGATGACTGAATCGATCTCGGCTTGCGCCCGTGCCTGCACGTCTGGGTACAGGACCATCGCCAATATGAAGACCATCAGTGTGGAGCTCGTCTATTAGGGGGCAGTGTGATCAGTGGATGGCCTCCAGCACTCTGCAAAGTCGGGCTTCGTACCGTCTCTGACGCAGCTAATCATACATGGGTCAGACACAGCCGTATACTCGAACGTTTGTGAGATTCGCTTACCAGCATACGCGCTTGCACAGGCTTCTTTCACTGCCTTTTCGAGATAATCTGCTTCTGCTTCTGCGCCCGTCCTGTCTTGAATCCTCGATAGGGCATCGGAGACCATGGACGGAGCGGCAGTGCCAGCTGCCTGCAGTGCACGCATACATCTCGTCAGCGCGACGATCACATGACTTGGTACAGACGAGCGACGACTAACCATGCTCTTCTTTACATATTCGAACGGTGCCTCTACCCATTCAGCGATGGACTCTCTCGAAATCCTGGCACTTCGTTTGAAGCTCGCCCCTGGGAACCACTCGGGAAGGTACTTCACTATGGTGTGTGAAGATGACACGTCGTGCGAGCATGGATCAATCCAACTGCCGAGATCGCGTGACAACACAGACACTTACGGAGTGGAAATGCGGCTATTATGGCAGTCACCTCTGGTCGCATTTCCTTTACTGCAATGTTTGTCGCGCGCTCGACGTGAGCTACGATTGGGTCGTCCACGCCCGAAGCGTCGTAGTCGTACATGAGCGACATGATCGTCGACGTACTCAGCCTGTCAAAATTAAAATCGTCAAAAGCAACCGACCAAGTCACACAAATGTGCCTTACGTCTGCAAGTGTGCGGGAAAGTCATGGGGACTGGATATCAAACGCGTGATCAAATCATGCGCTTTTCTCAGTTGGATGGGACGAAATGATGGAGCTGCGTTGAAATGCAACGCCTGGTGGAAAAATCGGCGGTGGAGGCGCCAACGGTCACCATACGGTAAAAATATAGACGAGAACTCTGTTCCGAAACTGTTGCCGGGATCACCAAAGGGAATATATGATGGGGGACGGGGTGCCTTACAGTTCATTCATGGGAATGAGACTTGCAGGGCGACTCGAGTAGTTCTGGGACCGTTTATCGAGGAGGTCTTGGGCGATCTTCTCCGAGTTAATAACGATGATGTCCTGGGTCAACAATCGGGTGTAGATGATGCCGCCTGGACGTATACAATGTACATCAGTCAGGACCTGGACGTACGTCATGGAGGAACGAACCATATTCTGTTCCCCATTTCGCATACGTCTTCCAGGGGTGGCGAGTATCAATCCCGCGAATGTTGCCTAGTACCGGAGTTGGCGGAGGTCCGGGGGGCAGACGATGACGTTTACTGCTCTTCTTGCGCAGATGAGACACTAGCAACATAATACAGAAAGGGACTATGAATATTGTTGAGAGAAACATGATTGAAGAAGCAGGGGGGAGGGGGACCAAGCCGAAGGGAAGGTACCACCTCAGTCCACCATGATATAGGTGTGATTCCTGACCTAATTTGTTTAGACAGGTCTGATCGGAAGACCTGACATAAACGACCGACAAACGGAGTTCAGCCTCGATTGGGTTTGATTGGGTAGAAGTGGGGTTAGCTGTTTTACATGGGAAATATGTTTGATCACCCTACACGTGTTCGGGTGGCTTTGGGCGGCGCACTGCGCTAATAGAGGCGGGATTCTCGGGGATGATTAGTTTTCCAAGCATGCGAATACTTCATAAAACTAAAAAAAGCCTTCGAGACGTGGATACGTGTCGCATGAGATTCGCATATTCGCAAGATGACCTCGACGCGAGAACAAGCGTTGATCCTGCGGGGTTAATGATTAAGTTCTGGATGGTGGTTCGCCACATCACTGGGGCCCACACAGGCCCACACGGATCAAACTATAGTTGTCTCGGTTAAAGACAGTAGCGTACCATGCGAATGGAAGCTCTGTCCGCTTATCTGTTTTCATGTGTCTCTGCTCAAGTTGCAGAGTAATCGTTTCGAGTGGAGTTGGGGATCGTACGTTTAAACTTTGCCAGCTGACTCTGCAGATGTGATTCAGACTCTGGTCTTGTTCAGGATTGATAAGATATACCCACCGTACTCGATAAGCTTTCACTGGCAGCGTCACCTCGAAGCGGTCGCAATCATTATAAATCTAGTTCGCCTATTAATACGGTGTCTCAGATCAGGTGTTTCATCGGCCAGACGAACACTCACCCCTTGATCGAGACAGGGCGGGTCGAACGAGACTTTTAGTCACATGTGCGATGATGCGATCCAAAAGACGTTATCGTCTGAAGGCCCCATGAAGATCGGCTACTAGATTAACTGCCAGTGGCTCCTGCATTTGGTACGAACTCAGCTAGAAGCTCGCTATGCTCGTACTAGAGAAAAGCTGAGGATGGACACACTGGCAGGGCCGAGTACTCGGACCCGAAAAGCATTGCAAGCTCTTCCGCTAGTCTTTGTGAGGAGACTAGAGCTCGCTGTTTTGCGAGACCTAGAGCGCGCGCTTGTCATAGAACTTGAAACGTTGGCGATGCCAGTGTACGGGACCGAGCCTGAGGATCCGAACAACTTGAACTTATCAACTTAGTCACAAGGTTTCTCACGAGTCCTTGCGAGAACGTACAAGTCGAGAGGACTAGAAGCGGCGCTAAGAAGTTCAAGTTAGACTCCTTACGATCATATTAGTCAGTGACATGTGGGGCGAATACTGACAACTCATCCCACAGAAAACCTTGTACCACATGGAATCACTCTTAAAGGTACGCATGCCGCTTACTCTGAACAGATAAGACTCGGAAGTTGCTCGGAAGCGCCATTTTGAACCGCCGTGCCACTACTAGCCTACTAGGCAAATCTACGTTCCTTGCCATTCCCGAGTCGAACACTGCAGGAGATAACGACGATGCAGGATCGCTTTCAGATATGACACCTTTCATGGTAAGTAGCAGAATACATGTGTTTGTAAACAAGAACGAGATCATGTGGCCCCGGGCCCAATGTACATACAACATAACCCTCAGGTAACTATCCTCGCTCGGTGGACTACTTCTTGCTCATCTGAAACGTCATTCCGGACCTTCATCACTACCAGAGGTCTGATCACGAATTTTCCCGATGGAATTCGCGATAACAGTTGCTTCTCTTCTTGAAAACCCGCACTCGCGGACCAACTTTTCCATCAGCTCTTGACAGGTCGGTTGGCCAGAGCGACGGTGCCGAAGAGGGAGCATCTTCGTCAGCTTCCCCAACAGGTCGCTTAACCATGTTCGCGAATCCTTCCTCCACCCTTCTCTGGACAGCTTCAACTCCAAATCCAGCAAAAGTTTGCGAATCCTCTTTCCCGACTCCTCGTATCTGTCACGGAAGATGTCGTCGATCCCAGGGCTAGCAGTAATGCATGCGTGTCCGTCTGTGGATATGCCATATTTCTTGAACACCTCTTCGTTGGTGGTCCACCAATCTTCCATGCATGGCTCGTTCTCCAGGTTGGTGACGACGACACAGAGAGGCACCTTCTTTTCGCAGAACACCTTGACGAATAACTTGTAATTCTGCTGCACAGACTTCGTGATCCTGCCACGCATGCACAGTAAGAGGAGGTGGACCCCTCCAGAGCGTTCGAGCTCCTTGATTAGCTTGTACGCCTGGTGGACTGCACGAAGGTAATTTTCGTGCGAGATCTCCGGCTCGTTTAGGCCGACCGTATCCCATATCCAGAACGGCCGATTACTTTGAAGAACGACGGGGTAAGGATCGTAGGTGAATGTGCAGGCACTTGCATCGGGCGACGTTTTGGCAAGCTTCTGCCCTGCAATCAAGTTGACCACAGAGCTTTTGCCTACCCCCGTCTCCCCGAATATGATGACATTGCAGGGCCGCGAGTCGTATGGAGGCGGTGAACCGCGATGTTTACTGGGTGCCTTAATGCTCTGACGAAAATTAGCTCAAAACGTTTGACGAAATGTGCTACTTACCTGAAACGATCCAGTCCTTACCAGAACGCGCATCTTTTCTCGGGCAGCGGTGTATAAAGTCATTGAGGTTGTGGCTGATGGTTGGGGCTTTTACGCGGACAACTGAAGGGTTGTGGGTTTAACCATCGTCCCTTGCGAACAACGCCTGGTGATGCATCGGCCCCGTGCCCTGCCTTGATGTCGATGTGATACAAACGAACGACCATTAATGTCCGCATAGTCAAGGATTTCATATAGGGCGACGATCCTTATCTGTCAGAACATGGCAATACATTGTCGTATGTGTACATTACAGTAATCTGCTTGGCGCTAATTGCAATACAAAAAACATAAGAACAACTAATACAATAACGATGCATCTCACAACGAGTCGATCGAACAAGCATCATCTGACTTCACGAAATCGGGACCCGTATTTTCCAGGCGCTTAGCCCAGATCTTGGGTGCCAAGTACTCCGCCTCTGATCGGGAAAACCTGCACTTGTCTTGGAGGTGGCGAGCCAGCTCCTCCACCGTCAATGCTTGTCGACGCCGGCCCCTGACTTGGCCTAACCACTTCAGCAACTTGCCCGCCAAGTTGATGAACCATCCCGTCCGTTCGGGCTGCCACGACGTGCTACCCCCAGTGACAAGCGCCAAGAGCATGGCGCGTATCGTCTTCTGTGATTCGTCGTATTTCGCCGAGTAATAGCCGTCGAGCCCCCGGATGGCAGTGACACACGCGTGCGAAGCGCAGGAAAGGCCACACGCTTCGAATGACAACACATTGCGCTCCCACCAACCCTCCATCGATTCTTCGTTCTCCAAACCCGTGATGACGAACGCGACCGGGACCTTGTTTTGACAGAGGATATCACAGAACAGACGATAATTGTTCTGCATCACTGCTGTGATCCTGCCACCGCGGATGCAAAAGAGGAGGAGGCGGATGCCACCCGTACGCTGGAGTTGGCAGATGAGCGTGTTCGCTTTTTCCACCGCAGAGAGGTAAGCGTTCTTTTTGAACTGCGACTCGTTTAAGCCAACCGTATCAAATAAACGGATATGATGACTGAGTCCTTGGTTGTCTGGGAGAATGATGTCGTATGAGGTGGCTTCCAGCGTGCAGGCATCGGCGCCAGAGTGGACTTCGGCGAGTCGTTCCCCAGCGATCAGGTTGACGACGGAGCTTTTACCCGCGCCTGTTTCACCGACGATGAGGACGTTGGGAGAGAAACGTCGCTGAGCTTCGTAAGATGGAGGGCTATCCGCCCTGTGGGCTTCCCGACGCACCTGATTCGGATGATTGGAGTTAGATGAGATGAAGCAATAATTCTCGGCACGTCGTGGGGAATCTGGCTCACCATGACCGTATCGGTTCACTTAGGTCTGTGGAGTGTCGAATTGACGATGGAGAGGCGCAGGTCTGATGGGGACGTAAAGACTCGACCTTTCACATTTATAAGAGGATGCATCAGCAGGGAGCTCCAGCATGATGCATGATGGCTGGGAAATTGCGAGCACTGAGGCGCCCATGGCGGCTACATATATCACCACACACCTGCTGGACACCGTAAGTCTCCACAAAAGTACAAAATTATGCCCTTACACACCTCACAGAACACTGCCATCAAAATACCACCCAATCGATAAGGGCATCGAGAACACGCTGCACGGGCAATTTCTAAGCCAGTGACGTCTTCAGGGTTCGAGATGTGATGTGGTTCAGTTATTTGAAGCCGGGCTCCCTGAACACGCGGTATTCGCATGCACTCGTGCCGAAGAGCAGCGAATGGGAAAGTGCCGTAAAGTGACTCTGATTCGCAGGCAGAACATGATGCGAGCTAGTCAAGATGAGCGTCAAGCGGGAATTGAGGTCTCAACACGCCCTAACCTTGAGGTCTTACGCAGAGCACTTCCGCACAGATATAGACTGTCGTCCGATTCCAGAGAAGCACAGTGCCAGGTACCGAAAAGCTGGCAGATGGATCACGAAGCCAAAAAACGCGACTGCGACTTCTCAACGTACCTTCAAGTTCAACAACGTATCATGATGATGAGGCTCAGAAGGGTATGAATGCTTCCCTGATTGTGGGTCGTCGCGCCGTAACACTGTTTGTCAGCGCACCATCTCCGAAGAAGACCGCATCAACGCAAAGCCGTCTCTAGTGAGTTCGCTATTTGCGCAACCGTGCGGTCCTGGACTGAGCAGCGTAGGAGACCAAGAACATTATCGTCTTTGGAGAAAGTGGGGTGGGAAAAAGCTCCCTGATCAATCTCATCGCGGAGAAAAAGGTCTGCGAAACCTCCAGTGGTGCCCTTGGATGTACGCTCGAGTACAAACGACACGAGTTGGATCTGGA
>JBBPOE010000358.1:0-27832 GCA_038091295.1 Tylopilus felleus | reverse complement strand
TTCCCGGGTATGGCAAATATTATAGGGGCAAAGTAAAGTGAGCGTAAAAAGCACTAGGGTAGTGACCTCAAGGTTCGAAATACCTATTACATAAGCAACATGGCCACTTTGGGTCGCCACTAGGCATTTGTAACCTAGGCAAATCTAGTCTAGGAATATTCTTAGTGCCTTTGCCTGCCAATCACACATCCCAAATGTCATATCGCACATAACTCAAGACTTGATGTCCTGTTAGGGTCGTATATCGACGATGAAAGTGACAGTGAGGACACCGAGGACAATGTTCACCATGACAAAGGTGGAAAGTGTTGCAACGACCCCATGCAACCTTGGCTGCAAGGCTTCCATGACTACCTCAACACCCACGAACACCTCAGCAACTCTACCATTGTGCAATGGTGGGGGATTCATTCCATGTGGTACCCTATGTGGGGATCACTGGCATGGGACTTTCTCTCCATCATGGCTAGCTCAATATCATCAGAACGAGTGTTTTCATCTGTGGGAATCACCATTAGTAAGCATTACAACCATCTCAAGACTAATATTGTGGAGTTATTGCAGTTCTTGAAGGGCAATATCAGATTGGACATCCTGGCTTGCAAGGCTCATATACTTGCTACTGAGATGGGTATGCATGCAAAGCGAGATACCAGTGATGATAGTGGGCCAGGGAGTCTGAGGATGAGTGGGATGGCAAGATTTTCAACAATAAATAGGTAGTACATTTATTGTTGTTATACTGTCTCGTATCAAACTGCAGCCTGGGCCTGAGCTGGGGCTTTTGAGCCAGCGCCAAGCCATCTTTAAGGGTTTAGGGGCTCCAAGCCCAGCTTGTGATTCAGTGAGGCCATGAGTCCCCTAAGCTGGGCCTAAGGTGGTGCATTTGGACCGGCCGGGCCCCAGCAACACTAGATCAGGAGAAGGCTTGACATTCAACTGCAGGCCAGTGACCTACTGGTGCTGATACAGTTCCTTTATCCCAAGAATTTGATGATGCGCCAACCTGTGATGCCAAAGAGACAGATCCAGTGGCAAAGACATTGCAGGGCAAGCAGCCTCGCTCTCAGTAGAGCCATCCAAGAAAGTGGTGTTGTTGTCTCTGATGGTGGCCACAAAGAGTGAAGGGCCAGGAGGTTGAGAGAAGACCATATGGAAAGAATCTATATTGACAACAAAGGCAGTATTACACTCGCTCCCTTTTCACCCCTATTCAGCCCCTATCTGGCCCCTATCATTATTCACCATACCCAGGGATTGAACTCCAAACCTCACTACAATACTGATCACTACACTCCTTATTCTAAGTATTGCCCCTGACCTAGACCCATGCACAGCCTCATGGCTGTCCACCATCTAGACTCTCACACAGCCTTATGGCTATCCACCTGCTGTCTGCCTCATGTCCACCTTATGTCCATTCCATGCACAGCCCTATGACTATTCACCTCATGTCTACCACATGTCTACCACATGTTTACCTCATGGTCACCTCATGCTTACCACATGCCAATCCCTTCACCATGCATATCACACAGCCTCACATCTAGGTGTCTCATGTATTTCATCTCCACTTCATCTCTGCTCTACATATCACCCCTATCCATCCTCATGCTTACCCCATGTTCCCCTCATGTTATCCCTCATGTATTCATCATGGCTCACACTTGTCCTATAGGGTATGATCCACTTATCTAGGCTATGCTCCTCATGGTTCCCTCATGTACTATAGCATAGGATATCTGTAGATCTAGTGTAAACCCCTAGACAGTATTTAAACCCCAAGCACTCTTGACTGGTTTCCCCCAGTCTTGTTCACTTGGAGATTTCCCATCTTCACTCTTGCCACACAAGGTCTTGCCTTTACTCTTCAGTCTGCCATTGAGTGCCACTGACAGAGATCTCCCCCTTGCTCTAGCAATAGCCAGCTCTTGAGTGAGTTTGGTCATTTCAGCCGGCATGTTTTGTTAGATATAGGATGGATAGGAGGTTGTGGTGAAGCTCTGGGATATGGAAGACACGAGTGAACTCAACAGCCCTAGTCCTCTTCCCCTCAATGATAGGATGGAACACCACAGACCCAACACCAGCAGAGTAGACAATGGTATTGTCAGCCAGCTTGATTGGCATGCATTTTGGGGTATAGTTGCACAACTAATGACAATGGGGGGGTCATATGAGCAGTGGTGCCTGAGTCTGCATTCCAATCACCATCAGAATCAATTGATGACAACAATGAGGGGTGAGATGAGGCAATAGAACAAGCACTTGCATTTCCAGTGAGTTTCACAATGTCCTGAGTGAAACAACCAAACTCACTCAAGAGCTGGCTGTTGCTAGAGCAAGGGGGAGACCTCTGTCAGTGGCACTTGGCGAGACCTTGTGGCAAGAGTGAAGATGGGAAATCTCCAAGTGAACAAGACTGGGGGAAAACCAGTCGAGTGCGCTTGGGGTTTATATACTGTATAGGGGTTTACACTTGTGTACACTAGATCTACAGATATCCTGTGCTATAGTACATGAGGGGAACATGTGTAGCATAGCCTAGATAGCTGGATCATACCCTATAGGACGAAGGGGAGTCATAGTGAGTCTAATGGAATACATAAGACAAGCATGAGGCAGGATAGGGGCTATAAAGCGGAGATGAAATACATGAGGTGCCTAGGTGCATGGCTGTGTGATAAGCATGTAGGGGGAATCTGTCAGAACTGTAAACGACAACTCCAAGATAACTCCGGTGAACTCCAGAGTTATACTACTATAGGTCCTAGGGGACATTGGCACAGGACTTATGTGTCACGCCCTTGCTGTTAGTTGAGTTCCGATATTTCGGAGAGGTGGAGGTCCAGGGTACGGAGCACGCAAGATAAGGAGATGGGAGCAAGGAATGGAGGTAACGACAAGGAGGAGAGCAAGGGGACTGTAGTACGGAGCGAGGAGAGTGAGGAGTAGCGATTCTAGTTGATTATCAGACTACAGTACAGGAGGGGTTTACAGGAGTTATATACTAGGGGTTCAGATTGGAGGTTGGAACACCAGAAAGGGAAGGACAATGGAAGGTACATAAGGAGAAGGGAAAATAGTTAGCGAAGGGTCAGAGATCAGAGAGGACGGGATCATAAATCAGGAAGGGCGGAGGATGGAACATAAGTCAGGGAGGATGGAGAAAGAACGTAAGGAAACTAAACTATAAGGAGGTTTGTACATATGAAGATAAATGAGGCAATGCGTAGGAGGTCCAACACAGAGAAGGAAGTCCAAGATGAAGAAGAAAGAAGGAGTTGGAACAAAGATGGTCAGAGTAGACCGGAGGGGTCCGGAACAGGATATGATAGTATCTCCCTCTTAGGGATGAGCCCTCGAGGCTCATAAGTGAGGTGGACAATGTAGAGTTGGAAAGCAGAGTTGGAAAGTTTGTTGATTGTGGTGGGGGGGGCATATAAAGTCTGTGTGTTGAGTCCGTGCTTCTTCATCACAACCCATCATGTCCGATCTCGAGAATATCAAGACCTGGCCTGAGGAACGCCTGGTGGAGGGCATGGACAACGATGACAACTTGTGTATGGCAAAATTCGCGGAGCAGCGGTGACAAGTCAAGGCACAGAAGGCGGAGGAGGAGCAGAGGCGAGTGGAGGAAGAGGCGAGATGCAAGGCTGAGGAGGAGGAGGCAGCAGCATGAAAGGCAGCTGCAGAGAAAGCTTGGAGGGCTGCAGAGGAAGCAAAGAAGTGGAGGGAGGCCAAGGAGTTGGCCAGAAAAAAGGTAAGTCATGACTCGTCTTGTGAAGTACTAGAGCTAACAATCGTAGGCAAAGCAAGTATGATCGGAGCAGGGAGGCTCCAACAAGGGCAAAGGGAAAGTGGTGGTACCAGAGTTGGTGAAGTGCCATCGATGCGCAAACTGCAGGTTTGACTGCGAACTCGGACTGGGCAAGTCGATGTCATGCATGCCCTGCATCAAGGCGAAGGTGAAGTGTGTGCAACCTGGAGTGGATAAGCCAGAGGTGAAGTGGCAGAGGAAGCATGCAGAGGAGGAAGACAACAATGACAAATCCCAGGAGAAGCCTAAGAAGAAGGCGAGGAGGGAGTCAGAGTTAGAGGCAGGACCCAGCCGAAGGAAGGGTTTGAAGGAGTCAGAGGGGAGCAAGATGGCAGGACCAGACTCAGAGCTTCAAAAGCTCTTAAGGAGGCTGTTGGCGAGGTTCGATTGTCAAAACAATCTCTTGGAGGAGCTCGTGGAGCTGAAGACAGCGAAGTTGTATGGGGAACCAGTGGATGAGCCAGATAAAGAGTTTGAGGAGGGCAGAGAAGAAGAGGCTGCAGCAGAGCTATTGGCAGTGGTGGAGGAGAAAGACACAGCAGAGGTGGAGGAACAGGAAGCAGTGGAGGTGACAATGGAAGGAGTGGAGAGTGCGGAGGTCGAGGTCAAGGGAACTATGGAGTAGGTGGTAGTAGTTTTGTTTTTGTTTTTTATATCATAATCAAGTCAAAGTCGGGGCGAAAAGAAAGGAAACAGAGAGAGAAAATGGAGAAGACATGGAGGTGAATGAATAAGAGAAACGGAGAAGATGTAGGAGTAAGCATATATCTATAGTGCTCAAATGAGCATTGTACGGAGTGGAAATCAGAAAAGCAGAGTAAAAGCAGAGTAGAGGATGAAGCAAGTTGCAACGGAGTGAGGTTGTTGCGAGCAGAGTCCCTATCCCCCTCTTAAGGTAGACATCCCAGCGTCTAGAGAGGGTTAGTGAGAAATGGTATCTGCAAAGGAGAATGCGGTGGATCGGAGATGCTGGAGGTAGCTAGCAGAGATGATCCATAAGCTGTGGAGGGCAGGCCCGGGGTTTGCTGGCAAGTCTTATATGGAGACAGACAATAGTTACCGCTCATAACCGAATTGCTCAATGGAGCATAAGGTGGGAGGAGACAGTGGTATCCGGAAACAGATGAACAGGGGCTTCTAGCGGAGTTTGACAGAATTGTCGATGGAGGTGATCACCGGTTTTCGGAGAAGAGGTGCATAGAGGAGAGGAAGACGGAGTAGGATGGCATATGGGGAAGGAGTGGACGTGTTGGACGTAGGAGGATGAACACGCACAATGAGAATATATGTGATAGTTCTTGGAGTGCAGAGTCCTGGAGGCATAGGACTAAGCACAAGAGGACATGGGACAGTCCCTTGCAATGTGACCATTGAGGTCACAGTAAAAGCACAGATGGAGGTTGAGGTGTCACTGACACTTGATATCAGAGAGCTTACCATCAGGACCCAACATTGAAGAGAGGTCGAGAAGCTCAGAGGTATCTGTGGATACTTCATGGGTCTTGGAGGTGGTCTTGGAGGTGGGGTCGTGATCTGCGGAGTTACTGGAGTGCAGCAACTCAGTGTCAGAGGAGTCATGAGTAGGGACTGTCGTGGGTGAATCCATGGGTGTCTGAGTTCATACCCACACCCACACTCACCCAAAAACCCACACCCACGATGGTGGGTGTGGGTTTTTGTGTGGGTTGGGAAAACTTGACCCATGGGTGTACTCACGGTGGGTTTCACCCATAGGTCTAGTGCTTCAGGGTGATTATGTAAGCAGTTTAAGTGTGTCCAAAAGCAGTCAGAATCACTCACTACTTCCAAAACATATCTACTTTTGGATTTTATGTCTCCTCCTGGCATTTCTTGGCTTGCCAGGGGCCATTTTCTGACTATAGACACATTGTACATAGATTTATATGTTATATATGTATAATAGAACCCTTTTGACCACTTCAATGAGTCCCTGAATGGTGCTATAGAAATATAACTAATGTATAAAGAAAAATATAGAATTGGTACAATGTTTTTGTTTTATGGACATATAGACTAGCCAATTATGTTCCCAGGTAGCTATTATATGTGGGAATAGCATATCAGAAGCAGAAGGCATGATTATGGCCCCTTGTCTATATCTCACTATATCTCCTCATGCATCCTTTTAATCTCAGGGGGCTGTAGGGGTGGCCCAGGACATCAGGATAGCAATACAGTATCTTAGTGACCATATATTATGATATTCTGAGATGAGAAGCATAGTACCCTACCCTTATGATAAGCAGCTATTCATATATTTCACATTTTTCATCAATAGGAGTACCATAAATCACCATAATGTAATTGAAGGAATGTAAGTATATAGACCTCTGGTAAGTCATAGTAAGTACCTCCCAATAAAGTCTCGAGGCCCTCAGGTAACTGTGGAATGTAGCCACTTCTATTTCAGGGAGAGTGTTGATATAATATTCATAATAAAATATTAATTTTTGAGCCAAACCCATGGCATGGGTGTGGATGTGGGTGTGGGTGTCCAGCACTCATATCCACATCCACACTCACCAAGCACCCACACCCACAACCCATGTGGGTTACCCATACCCACGACAGACCCTAGTCATGAGGGTCATGAGAGTCGTCAGGAGAGTCGGAGTCATAAACGTCAGAGGTGTCAAAAGGAGGGAGGTCAGAAGGATTGAAAGTAGGGGAAGGGAACAGCGACTTGGAAGGACTGTGATCTTGGTCAGAGATGGAGTCATAAGGAGTGATGATAGGAGAGTCGGAGGTAGAGTCGGGGGTGTCATAGGGGATGGGGTCAGGACCTTCAGAGAGAGAGTCAGAGGGTGACATGGAGGGTGCGGAGGGGACCAGAGTGAATTCAATATCAGAAGTGATGTTGGCAGTGATGGCTTGGCGCTCAAGCTCGGACTTGCATTCCCAATAACGCACATCGATGGACTGCACGAGAGTTCACAGTTCTGTAAGCGTGTGAGGCTAACCCATACATGAAATCTCATCCTTGATACGGTCCGAAAGTCTGTTATAGAAATGGTGGCAGAGTGTCCCATCTCCATAATCACAGACTTGGCACGCAATGTGATTGAACTCTACGATGTATTTGACGATATGTTGTTCACTTGTCATGAACAAGAGGTGGAGTTCGTGCTTGGTGTCAGAGACTGGATCGTGAGGTCCGAAGTTTTCTTGGAGTTCTGAGACAAACATGGAGTAACTGGTCATCCACAAGGGATGGGGTTCGGAGGAGTAGGAGAGGATGTCAGGCTCAAACCATTGTAAGGCCATGTCAGTCAAGTAGGACTATGCAAAGGTAACTTTAGTGCAGTTGGACCTAACGGCTTTCGGACAGTTCTGGAAATTGAGCTCGCACTGGACGAGGAATGTGCAGAGCTTGGAGGGATCGGATCCATCAAAGGAGTCCGGAGTATGGACTCTAGGTCTTTGGTTGAAAGCGGAGGAATTCGCGCGACCTGCGGACTTGGCAAGGCGTGTGATTGCACGAGCGAGGAGGGAAAGGGGGTCAGAAGGAATATCGTTCTCAGGGTCAGAGTCAGAGTCAGAATCATTGGGGTCGTCATTGCTATCGCTCGGAGTATGCTGAGTATGTGTCCTTGTACTGGAACGCTGACTAGGAGCTGCAGAGGCACGATAACTCCTATTTGAGGTAGATATGCCCAGAGTAGGGCGCGGAGATTGTGTCTGCAGAGCAGAGCTGAGTGGACAACGAGTGGAGGGGTTATAGATGAATTCAGATTGTCAATGGTGACTGGTGAAAGCGCTGAGGGGAGAATGATGAGAGGAAGTGGAGGACATGATGAAGAGAACCACTTAGTATGAGAGTAAGGGTTACTGCTCGAAGGGAGACTGATCAGCAAGTGGGAGTCTGATAATACTGTCAGAACTGTAAATAACAACTCCGAGGTAACTCTGGTGAACTCCAGAGTTATACTATTATAGATCCTAGGGGACATTGGCACAGGACTTGTGTGTCACGCCCTTGCTGTCAGTTGAGTCCCAATATTTCAGAGGGGCAGAGGTCCAGGGTACAGAGCACGCAAGGTAAGGAGATGGGAGCAAGGAACGGAGGTAACAACAAGGAGGAGAGCAAGGGGACTGTAGTACGGAGCGAGGAGAGTGAGGAGTAGCGATTCTAGTTGATTATCAGACTACAGTACAGGAGGGGTTTACTGGAGTTATATACTAGGGGTTCAGATCAGAGGTCAGAACACCAGAAAAGGAAGGACAATGGAAGGTACATAAGGAGAAGGGAAAATAGTTAGCGAAGGGTTGGAGGTCAGGGAGGATGGGATCGTAAATCAGGGAGGGCAGAGAATGGAACATAAGTCAGGAAGGATGGAGAAAGAACGTAAGGAAACTAAACTATAAGGAGGTTTGTACATATGGAGATAAAGGAGGCAATGCGTAGGAGGTCCAACGCGGAGAAGGAAGTCCAAGATGAAGGAGAAAGAAGGAGTTGGAATGAAGGTGGTCGGAGTAGACTGGAGGGGTCTGGAACGGGATATGACAGAATCACCATGAGGTGGACATGATGCAGATAGCCATAAGGCTGTGCGAGGGTCTAGGCCAGGGGCGATACCTGGATTAAGGAGTGTAGTGATCAGTAGTGATCAGTATTGTAGTGAGGTTGGGAGTTCAATCCCCAGGTATGGCAAATGTTATAGGGGTGAAATGGAGCGAGCATAACACTGAGAGGCCTGGGCTGAGTTGGCAACAGCAGAAGCAGGGGTGACTGATGGAGATGGAGTAGAGGTTGATAATGAGGGAGTAGAGGCAGTCTGAGCAGTGTTGGCCTTCTTCTCTTTGCACTTGGTGGTCTTATAGGCCTCCCTGGCGCACTGCAAAGCAAAACACTTGCATTGGCAGTGACCAAGCTTCTCACAGAAGGTCCAGGGCAAAGTTGAGTTGCAAGAGCACAATCCAGGAATCACAAAGAGCACAGAGTCGCCACCAGCAACATCGGGATGTGGTTGATGATTGATATCCTCGGTCTGGAAGGCAGCCTTGACTTTGTCCTTCTCTAGATCAGTGAGAAATGCAAGGGATGAGGTGAAGTGAGAGTAGTCCAGTCCAAGGGCTCAAATCATCAACATACAAGCCAACTCTGGATCCAAGATTTTGATATCACAGGTAGCAGGTCGAAACTCCTGAATCCGGGCCATAGCCTGCTCAACTCGAGCAATCAGCACTGTAAGTGTCTCATCAGGAAGTGTCCTGATGCTAAAGAATTCATCATATGCCACAAATCTTGTCCCAGCCTTCTGCTGCACATTCAGTGCCTTTAAAGTGTCCCAAGTGGCATTAGGGTTGTTCTGATGCTTCCTGATATGGATCCTCTGATCAGGTGTGATGTTGAGCATGATCTCCCCAGCAGCCTTGTCCTGTTTGATGTTCCAAGCATCCTGATCAGCACCAGCAGAGGTGGGGCAAATATCCTTGCCATCCACAAGCCTCCAGAGGCCTTTGGAATGAAGCAGGGCCTTTATCTCCTTGCTTCAGGTGGTATAGTTGGTGACAATGAGAGGAAAAATACAGTGAAAATGATGGTCTGAAGCCATGATGTGAGGAGGTGATGGGGCAAAATAAAGGTCATTTAGGAGGTAGGGGCTATGTGGCTGAAGAGGAGGTCAAGTTTTAGGAGGTAGGGGCTTTGTGGCACAAAGAGGGGTCGAGTTTTTAGGAGGTAGGGGATTCTGTGGTGCAGGTATAGAAGGTAGTTGTGGCACAGAACAATGGAGCTATGAGAGTCAAACTTGGGTATGAAGTCTGGCCCAATGGTGTAGTGGTATAAGTGTGCAATGAGTGCACTATAATTCCAAAAGCTTTCCAATGACAACTCCAAGCAGATCAGCCTGAAAATTGGTCGATGGGGGTTTGTGAGGACAATGAATCAAATGGTGAGGTCAATAGAGCATCAATGTGAGGCGATCTTGAGCGATAAGGACTTAGAGTGCAGGGCTCATAACCTGATAAGTGCAGAAAGCTTGTGAGAGTAGGATAACCACTGAATAGGGACTTTAGGATCACTCTGGAGTCCACTGTGAGTAACCAAGGGAAACAGAACAGTGGACTCCAAGGCTTAAGTCAAGTGGCTGTAAATACTGGTAAACAGCTAGCAGCCACAATCAGCCACAATTGTGGGAAAGTCATCACAACTCCATGAAAAGAAGTGTAGAGCGACAACAAGGATATAGAACATCGAGGAAAGAAGGTGGATAGTGTTATTGACCATGGGGAATCCAATGGTGATGGTTAGAAGTAGTGCAAAGTGCTAGAAAGTCTATAATGATGTAAAAAGATGGAAAGAGGGTGAAATCACCAAAACTAACAGTTTCAAAAACCAATATCCACAGTCAACAGTGACTCACAGTGGTGACCATGAACATTGTTCCAATTTGTGTTGATGGCAGGTTTCGGATAAAAGAGCTGCTTGGCTCAGGTGCTTATAGTATATTGTGCTGGTGCACCATGTACAGCTGTGGGACCTGGGCCTGGGCCTCTCTCATAGACTCATATGCTGATGATCAGATAGCCAAGTATATTGAATGCTGAATATTCTCACCAATAAGGCATATGCGCTCAAACTTGAGCTCAGTATGAATGGGACATCCTCTTTGAAGCATGAATACAAAGTTCTTACAGATATCAGGTGTGCAGATGGAATTCCCCATACTCACTGGTTCCGTAGGGAGGCCAACTATGACATATTGGTCCTGGATCTTCTTGGTCCCTCATTGCACCTACTTCTTAGCCAACACAAACAGTTCCATGTACATAGTGGAGCTTACCTTGCAGACCAGCTCATAAGTATTGTAATACATGATCTTCCCAGCTCAAGCCACCCACTTATTGATGTCTGTAAGATCTCGTGTATCTAACACATTCATAGTCACAGTTATGTTCATGGCGACAAAATACTCTTATGGGTGTGGCAAATCAAGCTCACAAGGTGTTTCTCATATGTAGACTTTGGCATTACAATGAAATATTGCAATTCAACCATGGGAAATCATGTCCCATTCTGTTGTGCTTGTCACCTCACTGGCATGCCTGCCTTTGCTTCAATCAACAGTCACTTGGGTGCACAATTGGGACATCATGACAATATTGAATCATTGGCTTACCTCCTCATCTTCTTCTCATGTGGTTCCTTGCCTTGGCTAACTAATACACTCACACAAAGCTCATCCATACTCACGCTGAAGCAGAAGACCCCTGTTGAAGCACTGTGTAGTGGATTGCCATGGGAGCTTGCAACCCTCCTCACATATTCACAAACACTCTCCTTCTCAGATGAGCCTGACTATGAATATATTCAACTGCTATTTCAGCTTCTTCGTGCAAAGGTGCCCACATCAATATCAGAAGTCACCAACAATCTCTCCTTCCCAATTATTCCATCATTCCATGCTGCAGAGTTAACATCAAGCCCATGTTTTCCATATGATGCACCATGATCTCCTACATATGTCTCGTACAAAGCCTATGCAAGAGCTACCCACCCCCTCACACTCTAAAGTGCCTGCATTGCCTATCCATAAATGTAAACAATGTTCAAACCTGGCTCCAACACCATGCAGAGAATTGACTAGAATGAAAAGATTCCATTTCACACCTTGACACCATTTGTGCGCTAACAGTCTTATTAGTGTACAATGAAGCTTCCACAGATGGTTCAAGTCAGCCAATGAGCTGGTATTTTATGACTATGAGACACTCTTTTTTGTTGGATAGATACAATGAAACAAGTATGAGGATTGAAACAGGGCTTTTTGAATGTTGTATGTACTCACTGTCATGTGTATTGAATCAATTCCCTATGATATATTGCCATTGATGTGCGTTCACAGTACGTGAATCAAGAATTCAACATCAGCTCAAGTCAGTTCAAGGTTGGTTCAAGGTTGGTTCAAGGTTGGTTCGAGCTGAGCAACAGTCTGCCCCAGCTTTAGCCATTGATTGAGCTAAACTGGGCAGATCCTAGTTGGGAAAAATGGACTCAGGAACCAGCAAAGGCTGGGTTGCACACAGAGTTGAATGGAACCAGAGTCGGCTTGCAGTTAGCCAAGTAGCAGCAATACTATGCTGATGTGTCCCCATTCCATGACCTTCCATTGTATTCCTCACTTACTTATCTTTGTTCCTTGTTGTTCTCTTGTGTTCCATGGCTCACCTATAAATACTAGATCAATACTACTAGAATGTATGTACTTTAATTCAGACCTCTTCAATCTAGACCCTTATATCCACCACCAGCAGAAGTCTCTCTAAGTCTCTGTCCTACTACATAGGTGTAGCTTCAAAGCCCTTTAGCATTCTAGAGTTCTGAAGACAACTGGCAGGCAAAGATCTGCTCAGATGGGTTGTACTATAGCATCCACTCAGAAGTAGGACAGAGACTTAGAGAGACTTCTGCTAGTGGTGGATATAAGGGTCTAGATTGAAGAGGTCTGAATTAAAGTACATACATCCTAGTATTGATCTAGTATTTATAGGTGAGCCACCCCCTCATCCGTCGCACAGCGAAACAGATTGTAAAACACCACAAATCCTCTCTCCACCACCTCGCCCAAGCTTTTCAGCTAGACCCGCCCAAACTCGAAGCTATATGACCTATGATTAACAATCCCTCATCCACACCCCCATTCACCATAAAAATCCTCACTAACAAGGATGACTCCATTCGGGAACACAAATAAGTAGAAACAACCGCAGGCATCCGCATGTACATGGACAGCTTGGGTATCAACAAGAAAATTGGAGCAGCGGCAGTACTAATGTGCCCCAACGGGAACCCCAAAAAAGCCAGATATCACCTAGGAACAGACAGCGAACATATGGTATATGAAGCGGAACTAGTAGCCCTAACATTAGCAGTGTACCTCTTATACACAGAAAGAGATATCAACTTCCCTGTTCACATCTTCGTGGATAATCAAGCTGCCATCAAATCCAGTGACAACCCCACTTCTAAACCTGGCCACTACTTGATCACGAAACTCCATAGATTACTCAGAGCCGTCCACAGAAAATATTGCTGTAGCAAAGAGGAAGTCATAATCCAATGGGTAGCAGGTCACCAAGACGTCCAAGATAACACCCTAGCAGACGAAGAAGCTAAAAGGGCCGCACTCCACCCAGACTCCACAAGCTCCCCCAGCTGCCTACCCCCCTAACTCTGTAATGAACCTCTCCCCCTCAGCATATCTGCCCTCCTTCAACACCAAAAGAAACTGGAAACGGAACACTGGAGATGCTCCTGGGCCACCTCGACGAGACACATGTATCTCTCACGTATCGATGACAAACTAATAAGCGGCTCTTTTCAACAGCTAGCATCACAACTCACATGTCGACAATTCTCCCTAATCCTCTGGCTCCACACCTGTCACTGTCCCCTCAACCACCACCTACACCGTATAAAACGAGCCACCTCCCCTCACTGCATAAACTGTCCTGGCATTATTGAAACTGTCAAACTGTCAAACACTTCCTCCTTGACTGCCCACACTATCCCCACGAAAGAGCCATCATGGAACTCCACATCAGATGCACCACCTACAACATCCCCCTCCTCCTCTCAGACAAAAAGGCCGTCAAAGCCACACTCAATTTTGTTGGCAACACAAAATGCTTCTACTCTATACTCAGTGATGTATCCCACTCCCAACGCCAGCAGAACTAACTACACCCGTCAGCATGACTACTCATGGCTACCCACACCATCGCTCAGAACCACCCCCGACCCCACCCGTACGCAGAAGGATTGTCAACCCTGATGATCATGAAGGTTAAAAAGGCGGCAAAGAAGACAAGAATATTTTAGGACTAGCTCGTGCAAACCTCGCTACCATGTCAGTTCAACTAAAACCCAAGCCCAAACACAAATGCACAAGACCACCTCCCACCACGCAACGCACTAACCTCAAGGTTTTCCTCCTTGCTACTCTACCTAGTACCTTCTCTTTCTTCTCTGCTCCCTCATTCCCCCTATACCCGGCTACCCCTAGGGGTAGTCCAAGTACTTGACAAACCACCATATACATCAGCAGTCCACCCCACCCACGTACCATATCACCTGGGTAACTACTGATTCGGAAGATCTGGCCATCTAAAACTACCAGCAGGAACGGTAGGACTGAAGTGAGGTCTTAGGCCTGCTTTTCAGTGCATTTGGAAGATTGGGAACGTGGTAGGGGCACAGGTGCCCCTTTTGTACCTAGTTTTGTATTGTCTGACATAGGGTTTTGCACCCCAATGGGACAGAAATGGAATTTAAAAATAAAAATAAAAAAATAGGTGAGCCATGGAACACAAGAGAACGACAAGGAACAAAGATATTGAGTTTTGGGTTGTTTAGTGTAAAACATGCAAACATTGGGACACTTTTTTGAGCCACTGTATCTCAGTCCTTACCCAGGGTAGTTGTAATACCATGACACTAACTAAACAGCACTGTATCTAACAACACAAATCAGACAGCACACAATACTTGCAGGTCTTGGGACCATTAGTATCACTAACCATAACCTACAAGTTGATAACCCATTGCCCACCTCAGTATACTTTCTCACTACACTTATTGCACACTTTTTACTACACTTTTAGTACCCTTTTTACCTCACTTTTACTACACTTTCTACTACACTTTGATTATACTTTTTGTACACTTTTGACTACACTTCCATACACTTTTGACTACACTTTTCCTACACTTTGTTATTATACTTCTGTACACTTGTATGAAAAGTGTAGTGTGTTCTGTTGGCCCTAGAGAGCCTGTGCAAGCCTGTAGAGCCTGTAGAGCTGTAAAGCTGCTGGTCCTGAAGAGCCTGTGGGAGCCTGTGGAGTCTGTAGGCAAAAAGGTAGTTTGCTGATGGGCCTTGCATGAGACCATAGACTTCATCAATTACAAGGTAGATGTGATCATCATGTCACCAGAACTTGGCCAATTTCTGGTTTATAAACAAGGTTTCTGCCAGTGATCAGCCATACTGTATGTACATCTAGTTTCAACCAGTAGCCATTACAAAGATTCACCTTAGAAGGGATTGCAATCAAAGGTCAGCTTTGTCTTTTGTCTGTCTAATGCTAGCTACTTTAATATAGATACCCTCACCCAATCCAGTAGGCAATTATTACACTTAATGACAAGCCAACTAGGAAACTACTGTAGCCTAACTAAACCAAGTCTCAAAAATCATTTGATCTGAGATTGATTTGAGAGTGGTTCATTCAATGCAAGATACATAGTTATTGAATTAGCTATTGTTCAACTGGTTTATCCTTGAAAATCAACAGATCATACAATGATGCTATCTGGTTACCCTAGAAGGACATTGAGCGATCATAACATATCAAGCAAACCACAATTACCTTGGATTCCAGAACTTCTATCACATCTCGCAAGCGCTCGCTCACGACATGGCGCTTTACCGCTTCAGTAGCACAATCCAGCGACCTGTACTCCTCAGCGAGATTACTGTAAACCCTTGCATCGGAATAGCATCAGCGCAATGGCGACGAAGGTAATGGCAAGACATACTCCCCAAAGTGAGCAAACTCGTCCTCGAGCTCACCAATGACCCGCGCAAGCACAGTTTGAGGTGGGACATCACTCGGTCTCAACCTACCGCCGTTTCTGTCCATCCTCTCGAGAATCTCCTCGATCGTATATGTGCGTCCGATGCCATAGCCAGTCTCACGTGGGTGGTCAGACTGGAATCGCGGCTCAATGCCCTCATCGAAACCTTCGTCTTTGTCCTCGTGACGATTATTTGGGGCTGCATGATTGTCCCGGTGAACAGCATTGCCATGAGAGTGATGGTGACCTTTGCACATTCGACATGAAGTTGCATTATGGCGTGCCGCGGAGAAGAACAATCGTTCCATACGCTCTGAACTGATTTTAGGGAACGGCGGATTGGATTCCACCTTGCCATTGGGCTTCGCGGTTGGTTCCTTGACTCGTCGCCGCGAGCGGCCATGGGTACGGCTTTTGACGGACACTGCCGACTCATCGCTCGGGCTGTCTTCCATGGGAAGCGGGATCGAGAAAGAACTCTGCGCTGACGAATTAGATGCCCGCTCGGAACGACGTTCATCAAGATCCACTGATATTCGATCCACCTCCTCGTCATCGATAAACCGTCTAACCGATGGGACTGGTGATCCGACCACGGGGGGGAGTGTTTGCTGAAGATCAGCGGCAGAGGTGTCCACTACACGGTCCCTCTGGTCATTTACAGCCGCCTCGCGCCCTTGGCGCCGTTCATTGAGGCCCTCCTCGACGACCCCACGCAGGACCTCGATTTCGCCAGCGAGCCTTTCCACTTCTGCTCGGAGTTCGCCGATTTCTTGTGCCTTCTCTGTCAGCGAAAGCGCGTCGGATTCTCGGAGCCTACGAAGTTCATCCAGAAGCTGCTGTTGAGCGGCCAAGTCAGAGGTGACGCGGGTAAGATGGGACCTCAGTGTCGTGACGAGTGCTTCTAGTGCTAGGATGCATCAACAAGACGTAGTTCACATAACTTGATTTACGCTCACCTTTCTTCTCTTGAACCACTTCAAAATATTTGGATGCGTGGGTGTCCACATCTTCGCCTCTTCTTTCCTTCCCTTTAGCACGAGAAGTGGATGGAAGGGCAACGTGGGCGACGCTGGTGTCTATCGCATCCTCAGATTCCATAATTCGCGTGCGTTCTCTGACGACATCACGTTTGCACTCTTCGAGCTCATACTCGAGCTCCCTGACCCGACGCCGTGCAATGCTATTTTCTGTCTCTAGGTGGTTCAACCTTGTATGAAGCGCACTGAGTGATGCCACGAGACGAGCTTTCGGTCGTGAAATTAGCTCTCCTTCACCAGACAGTAAATTCCCTGAATTACCTTCAACCTCTTTTGAACCTGCACCACGGACAGAGTAACGTTCCAGATTCGCCTTGGCTGGAGAGATGACAGCATTTGTGAGACCGGTAACGTCCGGGAGATGCAAACGGTTGCGATTGGACTTTTTTGATGCGCGGTTGTCATGATTTAGGTCATCCGTCGGATCTGCCAGATTTCGATTTGGTCCTTCCTTGACCACAGAACGGTGCGCGGCGGTACGAACAGCAGCATCCTCTTCTTCTTGAGCCTGGCGTACGTCTCGGACCAGTCCACGAGCCATCTTGGTGAATCGAGAACCTGACGTGGAAGGGGTTGGCGGCTGGACGTTGACGTTGAGTTGGATTGCGGCGGGTTGGGAGACATGTCTCCGAATTGGAGTGCCAGTGGTGTCAAAAGCAACTGTGGCTTTCCGTGCCCGGGGAGTCAGATTTCTCCGAGAAACATTCACATCTGCGTGTCGTTGCGACGACTCTGGCATCCCGTGCTGAGATACTCGGTGCTGGCCGCCACGGGGTCGTCTAGGGGAAAACCCGACGCGCTGTAGAGTTTCAGATAACTTTGGGCGGGAGATATCTTGCGACTTCTCTGCATCCTCTGCGTCGGAACCCGCGTGACAAGCTACAAAGTACGACGCAACCGGGAGATGATTAGTATGTATTGATCCACTCGGTTTCGTGCTCCATACCAGCTATGATGTCTTGGAGGGGGCGTTCAGGATCGTATTCCGCGCCGCTGATGCTAGGGTCCCTCCTCCCAGTGCGAGCTAGCCCTGCAGTGATGGTGACGGCGCTCGCATGATGAGCAGCGGTCGACATCGTTCTGACGTCAAATGGAGTGATGCCCTCATCATCGTGGACAGACCATGCACGAATACGGCTGACGTCCAGATCCAGCTCGTCGCGGGTGTGCCGATCAAAGGAGGCGAACGCCGTAAAATGGTCCGGCGCAGAGCCATGTCTAGGATACTCCAAAGACTCGTTGTCACTAGCGTCATCGTCTTGTACAGAAGATAGATGAAGAGATAGATCGGTGTTTTGCAAATCGTGTTCAAGTTGGATGCGGTGTCGTTCAAGCTCATCTCCGGGGATGCTGAAATCATGGCGAGAGGATGATGATGACTTTTTAGCCATCTGAGGTGTCGCTAGAAACACAGGACGAGAGAAAGACGGAAAAACAAGACAAGAAAATCGAAGCGGGAGAAGAGCGAGTGAACGAGATCGTCCAAACGGAAAGCAAACAAGGTTTACATGGGTGGCACGCGTCAGTCACGTGATCGTTCCTCGACCCCTCCATGTAAGGGTCACTTGCCAGATTTACACCCCGGTTTTCTGTCATTTTGTCATCGAGCTTCGGTAGAACTTGCATGGAGCAGCAGACCCACAAGACCCACAGACCAGCTCAGTCTGGGGCCAAAGCAGACAAAAAAGCCAAAGGAAAACAACAATCTAGATCCAACGAAAAGGTTCGTTATTCGTAAACCATCCTTGACCTCATAATTTCCCTATCGCCAGCAGGCCTTTGCACCCAAGTCTGGCAGACGAGCCGACAGACAAGGTCGCAGGAATGTAGAGCGCGACCAGACTCGCCTTCACGTTCCATTAGTCGACAGGACCCCCGAGGACACACCACCGCCCGTCATTGTCGCAATTGTGGGGCCTCCTGGGGTCGGGAAGACCACCCTTCTCAAGAGTCTCGTTCGTCGGTATTCGAAACAGACACTGCAAGACGCAAAAGGCCCTATCACTGTGGTCGCAGGGAAGAAGCGCCGATTAACCTTCATCGAGTGCAGTAACGACCTCAGCTCTATGATCGACATAGGCAAGGTCGTCGACTTGGTTCTTCTCATGATCGATGGATCTTTTGGTTTTGAAATGGTCTGCTCTCTGGGAATCACCAACAATCCTTTTCGTTCATCATGCTTTTGGATAGGAAACCTTTGAGTTCCTCAACATATTGCAATCCCACGGATTTCCCAAAGTCATCGGCGTCCTTTCGCATCTTGACCTCATCAAGAAACAGTCCACTCTAAAGGACACCAAGAAAACGCTGAAAAAACGATTTTGGACAGAAATCTATCAAGGCTCAAAACTCTTCTACCTTTCCGGTGTCCTCAATGGTCGCTATCCCGATAGCGAAATCCTGAACCTCTCGCGATTCATCAGCGTGATGAAGTTCCGTCCGCTCGTATTCCGAAATAGTCATCCATACCTTTTAGCAGACCGTATTGAGGATCTCACGCCGCGCGAAACGATCCGCGCATCGAAAGGAAAATGTGACCGTACGGTCACGCTTTATGGTTACCTGCGGGGTACCAACCTTCGTCAAAGCACGAAAATCCACATACCGGGTGTCGGAGACCTCCACATGACTTCTGTCACTGCACTAGGAGATCCTTGTCCCCTCCCTGACGCGGATTCGGAGAAACGGAGAAAATTAAGCGAAAAAAAGAAGCTGCTGGTGCATGCTCCCATGAGCGACGTCGGGGGTGTCATGTACGATAAGGATTCGGTCTGGATTAACGTCCCGGGTAATTTTACTCGCGGGTCCGCAGATGGTAAGTTGTTGTTCGCTATGTGGGGGAGTCACAAATTAACGCCACTACTTCAGCACCTCACTTAGCACCTCAAGGCGAGGGAGAACAGATGGTCATCGATCTCCAGGACGTCGATGGTACTCTTGAGGACGGCATCTCCCGCAGTCAGATCAAATTGCTTGGATCATCGTCCAAACACCTCAGTGTTAATGCAACCTCCCTCGTGCATGACGTCAACGACACAGATGAGGAAGGATACGACGACAAAAATGGCAGTCTGTCGGACGAGGAGTCGGGAGATGGGAGCGAGCTAGGCGAGGCAGATGAAGACGATAGCGAAGACCCCCACATGGACTTTGACTCTGACGACGGCTTTGATGAGGATGATGACACCTTGGCGACGTCGAGCGCCCACAATGGTCGCGCTGCACGCTGTAACCCCCCAAAAGCCTTGCTGGAACTCGCGGGAGAAGGGGAAGATGGAGATGGTGCCTTTGCGGACAGTGACTCTGAGCTCGGAGAAAACCATGATTTCTTCCATCCCAAGGAGATAGCTGAGTCATACGACGATGATCTTGATATGACTAAAGACCCACTATTTCCGGAGGACCTGCAGGAATGGGAGGACGAAGCAAACCTCAACTCCATACGCTCGCTTTTCATCACTGGAGATGAATCTACTGGTGGTGGTGGAGAAGAGCAAGGCGAGGACGATTTGGAGGATGAAGAATCCGAGGAGCCAGAAGCCGCCCGTGCTGCTGCGCTTGCCGCCAAGAAGGAGGCACTCAAACGCAAGTTTGATGAGCAATATGACGATCCAGAAGCAGACAAAATGGACTTCTATGACGAAAAGAAAGACGAGCTCAATCGTCAACTCCAACTCAATCGAGCAGAATTCCAGGATGCCGATTGCGAGGCGCGTACGTTGGTGGAAGGTTACCGACCAGGCACCTACGTCCGCATCGAACTCTCCTCAGTTCCGTGCGAGATGATCGAAAACTTCGATCCTCATTATCCAATCATCGTTGGGGGCTTGCTGGCGGCGGAGGAACGCTTTGGATACCTGCAAGTGCGCATCAAGCGACACCGTTGGTTTTCGAAAACCCTTAAGACCAATGATCCGCTGATCTTTTCACTCGGTTGGCGACGTTTCCAGACTATCCCGATATACTCTCTCGATGATCACTCGATCCGTATGCGCATGCTCAAGTACACTCCAGAACATATGCACTGTTATGCGACGTTTTATGGTCCCGTTGCTCTGCCAAACAGCGGTTTCTGTGCTTTCAATTCACTGAACGGAGATAGCGTTGGCTTTAGGGTATCGGCCACTGGTGTCGTCCTCGACATCGACCGGTCAACGAAAATAGTCAAGAAATTGAAACTGACGGGGGTTCCATTCAAGATCTTTAAGAATACGGCATTTGTAAAGGACATGTTTACGAGCGCACTTGAAGTTGCGAAGTTCGAAGGGGCCAATATCCGGACTGTTTCTGGCATTCGGGGTCAGGTGAAAAAAGCGCTCTCGAAGCCAGAGGGTGCGTTTCGTGCAACGTTTGAAGATAGGGTGCTCATGAGTGGTATGTTATCCTTTTCACCGCCAACATAACAAGGCTGACAAAAAAGGGGACAGACATCGTCTTCCTACGAGCATGGTACTCGATCCAGCCTCGCCAATTCTATAACCCAGTGACATCGCTACTCCTGTCGGATAAATCGCGATGGCAAGGTATGCGACTCACTGGCCAAGTGCGACGAGACGAGGGCATCAAGACACCATTGAATGTCAACTCGCATTACAAGCCTGTCGGACGTCCACCGCGACGATTCAATCCGCTTAAAATACCCAAAAAACTACAAGCCTCGCTACCCTATGCATCGAAACCGAGGGCGATGAAAGCGCAGAGCAGCAAGACATATATGCAGCAGCGTGCTGTGGTGATGGAAACGGAGGAGAAGAAAGCTGTTGCGCTTCTGCAACAAATCAGAGCCCTCCGGAAAGATCAGGTTGCGAGACGGAAGGAGAAGCAAAATGAGAGGAAGGAGGTGCACCGGAAAAAGGTTGCAAAAGAGGAGGCAGAGAAAGGGGACAAGGACAAGGAGAAACGGAAGGAAATCATGAGAATGGTTGGTATCAAACACAAGCGTCAAGCAGATGTTGAGGAGGGTACTTTGTCGAGGAAGCGACAGAGGACGAGCTAGTATGTATGTGTGACTGTGACACGACGCGTCACGGCAATCGAACGGCTGCTCTACTACTTGCGACGCCGATTCAGTTAACAGCCTTGGGATGAGCGGACACTCTGAATGGTATGCGAATGGACACGGTGGATCGCAGGGGACGTACTCGTCCGATCCAGCCAGGAGTGGTGGCATGCAAACACACCCGCAGGGACACGCTGCCCCCGACGCCGTGTATGAGGCCCACAGGCTGTTCGCTGCGTACCCGTCCGCTTCCGCGACGCCCTCTGCGCATGGTAGAGTTCTTTGTCTATTTCCATGTTCTGTGCTGACCAGACTCGAACGCACAGTGACGAGGCATATCAGCAATCTCTCTACCCCTGCCCTACCACCGACCTACATGCAGGCAAACTACTCGGCTTTTCATGCCATCTCCTATCAGACCCATCCTTCGTCCAGCTCTCCCTTTTCTGACTACGCCCGCGAGCTCAGTTATCTCTCCGACCCTTCTACCCCTGCACAGCACTCCCAATACTGGCAAACTACCAGGGACGATTCAGTTCGCTATCTCTCCTATGGCACTCCGTACGTATTCGTCCCTTCTTTCTCGACTCACCTCTCACTGCCCCTGTAGCGTTAGCCAACACACTTTCTCTCCATCCTCGTCCTGGACCCTCGCGCCCACCAGCTCTTCCTATAACCCGCCGACCATAGCCAACTCCGTTTTCCAGCGCTTCAACCCGACATCGGCTTATCCGACACCTCCCCCGCCCGGTATCCGTTCCTCGTCCTCCTCGCTTGCGTACGCTCTCGGCTACCCTAACCAAGTCAAATCACAACCACGTATCTACAAGCCAGAGGAGTCTGGCCCTTTCTTCAAGGATTTTCTCAACCGTTCTGTTCAGCTTTTAGACTCAAAGCCAGTCCAGCCTGCCAAAACTTCTCAGCATTCGCCATCGAAAGCTGACTCGCTCCCCCCAAAACAACCTCCTCCCCCGGCCATTCCCCCACCTTCTGTAACCCCTAGGAAGCGTAAATCTCCTGAGGAGCTCGTAACCCCTTCGCAAAAGCGCATACACGCAGCGAACTCCGCAAACTCGCCTTCCACCTTGAGGTCCACGAGCGAAACGCCATCTCAGAAGTCTTCGAAATCTTCCCGCCAAGTGTTGGCGTATGTGAACGTCCCTGCCCCCACTTGGAAAACGCCCTCAGCAAAGTCGTGCTCGGGCGATCTAGCCTCTGGAGACGAATCTACCGACGAGAATGGAACTTGTATACGAGATGACATCCATGTTAACATCAAGTCCTCCGCTCGGCGCGCTGGAGACAGGGATGAGCGAGGTATGCCAAGTCGCTTTCGTTGCAATCAGCGCCGCTAACTTCGCGCGTATCACAGCTCCACTTGAGAGGCTAAACACCTTGATTGAAGATATCCTCGAGGCAGAAGACTCCCTTGCAGCCGATACCGAACTTGCTGACCTCCCGAAGGAATACTTCTCTCCCCTCACGGTCGATTGCAATCACCCTCATCTCCAACCAGCCATCATCAGGAAACTGACGAAATACATCAGTCAGCTGGGCCGTCCCTCCAAAAGATCAAGACGTACAACGCGTGAGGGTGTCGCTAGTGCTAGCTCTGGTTCAAAGGCACGAGACACACTTGGAGACATAGGAACCCCGGTTTTGTCACGATTGTTGAAGATTCTAGAGCGCCCAATCAAGGCAGGGGAAGATTTAGATCCTCTACGCACCTTTACTCATCATGCTCCGCCGCCATCACCCAGCAAGTCAAAAAAAGGCCAGAAGGCTCCCGCGGATGGTATGGACGTACAGGAGGAGGATGGTCCCGCCGTGCACGATGCGAATCCCCAACAACTTACCGACTCAGACGTACATGAGCTAGCCGTTCAATTGCAAGTTTCTCGGGATAGCATCCTCGCTGCGGAATGCTGTATGGCACTCTTGAGTGGTGAAGGCCTCACAAAACAGGTTCGTGGCTTGAGTTCCTCCTTTCATCTGATTTACTTAGTTAGGCTGCAGCTTTACTCGGAGGAGTTGATCACTACTTGCCTTGGCACTGTGAAGAATCAACTCACCATGGTCGTCTATCCGTTTGTAGAGGGCACGGGTGTCAGCGGAGCAGTTTCCCCTCAACTTAATTGCCTACTTCGCTACACACATTCCAGCTGCGGGGAGTTGCGCAGGTTGCTAACCGAGCTCTTTCAAGCCCTCGCGGCCGCTCTTCCTCGCATTAACTGCCTATTTTCGGCAGACGGGATTAGCATGTCTGATGTAATCATTATCCAAGCGGTTTATATCGCTATTGGACCGTTTTTTGTAGTGGAATCAGCCGAAAGTGACTCGAAGGGTAAGCGGGAGAACGTCGTGTTGAGCACGTTGGGAAACAGCGCCATGAGGGGTCTTCGCCTCGATGCTCTTTCAATCATTCGAAGCGTGAGTGTCTCGTTGATACCAGAGTTTAGCTAAGTTGATCCCTTCAAGGTCTTTGCAAACCACGAAGATCAACGGTCATGGATCATCGAAGAAATTTTATCGTCACTTATCAAGTTATCGAACAGCCATAAAAAAGCAGGACAGTTCCGGTCTGTCCTCTTTTTGACCAGTCTCACCACGTCCTCAACAACCTCCCTACAGTCTACGCGATGGCCGTTCGATACGCACGGTGTCCGCCCTGCTTCTTCAACTCGTACAGACGTCAGCACGCGACGTTCGAATAGCAGCACGGAGGATTTCCAAAGCTCGCCAAAACCGTGCGCTGCGGAATCAAGACAGCACGATGGAGAAGGCTAAAGACGTCATCTTCGATGAACAAGATGTAGAGGTGAGTAGAATCGGGTATGCGGTGTTTCATGCATACTTACGACACTAGGAGATACAACTCTATATGTCGGGCCTAGACTCGGCCACCAATGCCGCGAAAACGATCATCCTCTTTCTGACGCAGAGGTAGGTTCTTACTCCCGTGTCCGCTCGCATTCCTTCATCACTTGTCAAGGTCCGGGAAGGGGAAGCTGACGAAGAACTCAAACGAGGCCGAATACCGGATCATTCTCGATAACCTAATTTCTGACCTCTTAGTTGTCCTATACTGGCCAGAGTGGCCGGCAGCAAGCTTGATTCTGAGTGTGCTTTGTAAATTCATGGTATAGTCTTTTTTGGACGTCAACTCGTGCGATTTAACGTTCTTTCTTTCCCAGGTGGCCTCACTGGATGACGTGAAGACGAGTGTTCATATAGATACTAACGCCGCCAAAGCGATAGCTTTAGATCATCTTGGGGTCATCGCTGCTCGATTACGATCAAGCACTATCAGGGTTCGACAACGAGGTGGTAAACATCCACTCGTCCCACTGGATGAGGTATGCATTTTATATCTCGGAGGATTTGTCTCACGCTAAGGTTGCCGTAGATTCTTTCGACGGAGAATATCCAAGATTTTGAAACGCTCCTGGCTGGTCATCAAGCAATCTCTTCCCACTTGTTGAAGCGTTCTTCTGATGATCAAGCGTACGAGGTACGTTGTATATTACTGTGAACAACTATAGCTATACCTCACGTTTCCGGAACTAGAGCGCCCGCGAACTTACTGCTGCAATATGGGGACACGAACTGGCAAACGTTTTACGACTACTGCGTGGCGCTCTACCCTCCCACGATGACGGTGGGCTCACACAAAAATCATCGACGACGCTCAATCTTTGTGTGAAGCTTCGGAACGCCTTGTCTGAAGTATGGTCAACCCGCTTGAATGACGTTTTTGATGTTGGGTGAGTGTGTATCAACTTAGCGTGTCTCAAAGTTTTACACTTGGCTAGATCTGAAGAGGAAGCGGCTCGTGTTGACCTACTTGCAGAGGAGATCGGCGCGGTCCAAAATCTTAGGAGCTCTTTTGGACCCATACTAAACGTGGTGCTGATGGCTCTTGATGCACCGCCTGTATTCATGCGAACGAAAGCTCTGCGAGCACTTGGTCAGATTGTGACGAGTGACTCTAGTATTCTTTCCACGGTAAGCATGTGCACAGTGTAACCCGGTGCAAATACTAACCCAAGACAGCCGAACGTACGAAGATCTATCGAAGGACACCTTCTAGATTCTTCTCCGGCTGTTCGAGATGCCGCCGTTGAGCTGATCGGTCGATACATGATTGAATCACCCGAAGTCGTTGGTGACTACTATTCGAGAATTGCCGACCGAATAGCGGTATGTACTTATCCACTCTTTTCACTAACCATGCGCTGAATCTGGCTATAGGACACTGGGCTCGGAGTACGGAAGCGCGTGATCAAGCTACTCAAGCAGTACTACGGTGTCACTGAAGATTTGGGACGTCGAGTCGACATTTGCACGAAGTTTGTATTGCGGATGTTGGATGAGGATGACACCGTCAAGGATCTCGCCGTAAAGACCGTGGAGGAGTTATGGTTCCAGAACACGCCATCCCAAATTGCCCCGTCGAAGGGAAAGCCACCCTCGTCCAGCAACACTCTGGATAAGAAAACCGCCTTGCTATCGAAGGTCTCCGTCATCATGGGCGTGTCTGCTTACTTCAAAGACAAGCAATCTCCTTTGGAGGACCTCCTTCACAAGATTATGTCCAGTCAAGGTCCCGCGGATACTGCCTTGAAGTATTCTGAAATTTGTGAAACGCTGATTGATGGTCTTGTCGATGCTTCCGATCTTCCTGGTTTCGTGAGTGTTAAATGTGCTAGTATAAGCGGTTTAGGCTTATTCACATTTCAGACGGTTCAATCTTGCATCAGAACGCTATATCTGTTCGCAACCGCATATCCGTCTGTATTGTCTGGCAGCAACGCTTCCACGCTACTACCCTACTTGAAGAACCCAGCTTCCGTTAGTATAGATTCATTGGCTATATGCACTGTACCCTGACTTCCCTTCGTAGCCCGAGGAATTGGCCGTGACCGACTATCTGCTTCGAGTTTTCCGGATATCTATCCCCCATATGCCAAAAACCGCGGTCAAGTTTGGTCAGGAACTCCAGTTGGTTTTACAACCCATGATCGTCAAGCCATCAAACGTTGGTGGCGTGGTGGTAGGTCGAGCTCACAAATCTAAATGGACATCCCTGACCTCTTTACTCAAGTGCTTACAAGAAAGCGTCGCGTGCATGTGTGGTGCTGTACAACACCTCACGCACGATTTTCATCGACTCGTCGCTCTTTTGAAGTCATGCAATGGTTGGGTCCTTTGTGTCGAAACGTTTACCTCAATCTCATATGCTTTGCAGCCCGTCTTCAGCAGGCTATCGCCCGCAGTGGTGATGCAATGACCGCCGTTGAAACACGGACATTATCCATCCTCATTTTCATCGTGTCCTTGCTCGGAGAACATTGCGATTTCGACCACCTCCGTGTTGAGCGACCTGGTAAGTACGATACCGACTCAAGCTTCGATAAAGATCTAATTTTTTGCAGAATTTGCGACCGAGCTGAATAGCGTTTCAGAGGTAAATTAAGCCGACGGAGTTTATGTCTTCTGACCAATACCCCGCCATAGGGACCTATCGTGGAACATATTTACAGTAGCTTGCTCTCCCTCTATGCAAAATACAACGATGCTGGTCTTAAGGGACGGATCTTGCAGTGTCTAGGTGCGTCTTGCCTGCTCCACGTATGAGCGACCTTACGGAGTTCTTGCAAGGCTTCTTGTTCCGCGCTCAGCCTACTCTGATGACGTTGGAGCGGTCTGCCGGGATTATGGATGCGATTTTCAGTTCTCCCGACGAAGAAAGCCGAGGGCGGTTACTGAGGATCATGCAAGACTTTTTGGTTACTGAAGCAGCTAAACACGCTGAACAGCGCAAGGGTGAGTCGGTCATGTTGTACAACTTTGTGGGTGTTGATATACACTGTTCCAGCCTCTGGGCAAGGAAAGGGTGACGGTGTCGTCGATATGGCGGAACTCGTTGGGAATACCGAAGGGTTTGCGGATTCAGGGTAAAGAACCCGTCGTTTCTGATGCGCGGGTGATAATGACGAGCCTTTATTCTGATCAGAGTCAGCTCTGCGGTCGTTCAGCGCTACATTTCACCTATTCTGGAGGCTGCGCTCTCTCAGAACCCACAAATACAAGCTGTCGCCGTTGACATTCTGACCTTCACCGTCAAGCAAGGGCTTGCACACCCGCTTCAGGTACGCGATGTATGCTATTGTCATTTGGGTCGTTGATGCCATAAAAAACGACAGTCCTTCCCAATCATCGTTGCGCTTGAAACGAGCCCTGTCGCGGCAACAAGCATCCGAGCAAGCGCGCTGCACGCCATCTTGTACAATAAGCACATGAGTCTTCTCAATGCTCGTTTTATTGTCAGCGCCAGGCAGTCGTTCGATTACCAGAAAGTGATCTCACCC
>JBBPOE010000357.1:0-27833 GCA_038091295.1 Tylopilus felleus | reverse complement strand
CTCTGTTCCACATGGCTCTTCAACGTCATTCAATCGAGGACGTCAGAGCGCGTTCGCCCCGACCGCGTCGGCAGCTTAAACCACGCTGCGGCAAAAGCAACTTGAAAAAAAAAAACGGTTGCCTTACCACCGGGCGCTTATCTGATACGCGGGTAGGGTAGAGAATACGCCTATCGGCACCATATGCAACATCGTGGTCTTCCTTTACGTAGGCTGGATTTATCTTCTTCCCGATGTCACGGCGAACGTTGGTAGGTAGGTGATCGCTATCAGCACGGCGAGCGGGTACAAGTTGGTCAACGATGTGCATGGTCGAGCTACGCACCTGGACCACGCACGATCCGTTTTGCACGGCGGTTGGTAGGACCCTTCCACGTTGCGGATCAGCGACAAACAGCGGAAGTGAAAAATGAGATGTCATGCTCCCCGACACGTGTTGCGACTCGAGGAGCGGTCACCATAAACAGTGCAAAGGTAGGTTTAATGATGTACGTTCAAGTGATCAACTTACGGCGATGCGGCAGTGCGCGTGACTTTATGTCCGCACATGTTTGAGAGCCCGGCGGGGAGGCCGACATAGGTGAACCCACCCCCCCACGCATGGTTAAAGTGACCACACCATCCGATTAGGTTACCCCACACACAGCCGCCAATTCAATCCACAGAATACAAAAAAAAAAAAAAGAATGCACACCCAGCGAACCATGACCGTCACGTACACACAACGCTTGTGTGTTTGTTCATGTTTGACGTTACTCGACTCATCAAAAGGACCCCGAACACCAGAATCCAACTTGACCTGTTTCGGATCACAGTCGAATGGAATGAAGAGGGATGGGTTGAGAACGAGATCCATGTCTTGCCAGAGCGGCGTTCGACACGCTCTCATCACCAAGCCAACAGGATTCGACGAGGCGGACATGGCATATCAAAAGGAAGAACGTCAGTGCCACAGCCGCTTATCCTTCTCTGTCGCCATCCGTGGGTCCATGGGAGAGGAGAACACACCCGATGATACTGTCATCCCATTAGCACAAATGCAGGCCTATGCGCTACGTGGCGTCATTACAACAGACAACAAGAGTAAGTAGCAAATTGATCCTAATGATCGTTGTGATATAGGTGGGACGTACATTACAAAATATACAAAAGAAGAACATGGAAAGCTGTGTGAAATACTTCAAGACAACATGATGACCGAGTGAACTCCCTACGTCAGAAGGCCCCAGGCTCGAACAACGGAACAACCAGGTTTTCCCGGTTGGTGACATCAATCCCGCGGAAGTACCCTTGTGTGAGCGTTAGCGTCGTCAATGAAATCTGAGACCGCCGGAAACGGCTTACTTGGACTAAGATAGTACCATAACACCGTCCCCTGGACAAAGTTCTCAAGCGCATGCAGATACCTCGCCAGCTCCCGATCCACGTCGGAGCCGAACGACGGCAACTGTTTCTTCAACTCGACGTAATCCTCGACGCGCTGAGAGAGCATCTCCGTCAAGATGTCGATGGCAGCTTGTAGTCCAACGTTGCGTTCGTGCATGATACAAAACACCAGGTTTTGGTAATCGCCGTCCGATTGTTCTTTCTGTGAGAATACCATGTCACATCAGTACGTGAATCAGAACCGCCCGCCTAAACGATCTCACATTAAAGGAGCAAAGATCCTGTTTCAGAAGAGAATCAGCGACCGCCGCATCGAACGGAGAATGTAACACCAACATTAGGCCATGTCATAAGGTCATTAGTCGCGTCGGACATTCCTTTGATAATGGGGTTCTCGAAGACTTCGTCTGGGAGGTCCAGGTCGAGCGAGTATTCAACCATTGCTACCGAAGCCATGTCAGTCCATACATTGCCAGCTTATCGGGGGACAGGTACACACCTTCGACCATCGCACCGCCGATGGTAGCACGCCGCATTAGAATGAATTCTTCGACAGATGGAATACGGTCTTGTAACCGATTCCTCGATTGTGTCACTTGTGAATCACTCCACGCTTCAAAGGCACGAATAAAGCTGTGTGATAAGTTTAGAGGCTATGATGTACGACTCGGAGATAAATGGATACCGTTTGTAGGCGCATGGGGTAGAGGTTTCGCGAAAGCGGGAGAGAAGGCTAGAAGCCATCCTGTGAGTTACGTCATGGAATCATGATGGCTTGGAAATACCCACTCGTATAGCATAGCGGCGTATGGATATTCTGGGCGCGGATTGTCTGGATCAGTGATAACGCTCCTGGAAATGTGATGGCCGGCGTCGACGGCCTCAGGTTTGGACTGAAGGTCACCCTCGTCGGACAAATCATCAGTCTGATTCGGACTCGTCAACATGGAAGACGACAAGAACCGACGACGGACGCACGGAGAAGGCCCAGAAGAAGAATATGAGACAAGTTGTGAGATGCTTTAGATCAGCATCCGGGAAGCTGAGAGCAGCAAACAGATCGAATTTTCCGTAGTTTATGAACTTGGATCGTTTCCGGTCATCGTACAAACTAATGCTGCAAGAGTGACGTTGGTGAATTCCACAACCAGAAAGCCAGGGATGACATACCTATTGAACCAAACACGAGCGGCGCGGTCCGCCTCTGCTTGGTGAGGGTTCACCCGTAGCTCACATACACGGCCAGTAATGGCGGAGAGATCTTGAAGACAGAATTGAGGGGGGAGAGTATCAAAGATCATTCTGAATTAAAAGAAGAGTTGAAGAGGGAAAACTGTACAACTCAGGCTCGCTGAGGGAGATTGGAGGCGTTACTCTGGGGGGGAGCAGAATGCAGCCCGATCGACCCTTCTTATGCAAAAGCGGAGTAGGAGTGATATCAGCGACATCCGAAGACTGAACTTTCCATACGAAGGGCTGGCGTAAACGGCCCACGATAAACTAAAATGGAATAGACAACGCCCACCGACCTGGTCGCTAGTAGTTTGAGCATCACGACACGTATTACACACGAAGAAGACCCAAGGACACCGCGTTGTTCGGTAGTTCGCCAAGCACCCGGACATGCACTGGAGATAAGATTGTCAGCCATGCTGACGTGCCTCATATGTTCTTGTTAGATCCAAAGCAAACACATACAAGTATAACCTGAAACTTTAACCCTGAATTGTCAAAAGAGCCGTGCGATCCCGCACGTGCATGCGACGGAGCGCTGTGCCGACAGCCATGGAGAGCCATGCTGTGATTGAGCTGGCAGGATGTCGTGCAGTGGCCAAGAAGGAATTGACAGACCTTGAGGATGCGCTAAATTAGTACGGCGCTTTGTTCCTGAGCTTTGTTTTCCTCCGAAATTCCGGTCCAAAACATACATAGCCTGAGAACAGATTCAGATCGCCTGAGCAGTATTCCGAATGGAGGTGTGAGGTGAAGGTCTAAGAGAAGAGTGGAATGGGTCGGTGGCGAGGCCATCTTGGGACTCCGCAACCGGGTAACGGCAAGGCAAGTACACGAGGCTGCCTGCAATGTAACCTGTTTGTGGTTGGCGTGCTCATACAGCGGCATTGGCAGCCAATCTGCCACAACGAAAGGGACAGCTATTACATATCTCGTCTCATCTCCCACCTCACATGGTATGTTTTTTCATCATATGACCACGCGAAACGAACGTTTGTTGGAAACGTTCAAGTTGACCCGCCAACTGTCATTATCGTAATTAACATCTTGTTCTCTCTTGTTCGGATTCGACCATGGCAAGGGCTTTTGTCGAACGCACGCGTCGGTAATAGACAACAAACCATTCAACTTGAACCGAGGCTAAGTTACTGAATGGCGATTTTTTTTTTGCGTCACTCTTACTCCAGGCTCACACACGAAGATACAATCCCATACCTTTTGTGACCTTATCGGTCCGAGTTGCGCTCAAAAGGGACGTTCTAGCCGCGAACGTCGGGTGACATTTCAGGCACTAGCATGTTTCGTCTGTGTGGTTCGGCATTTCTTTGCTCCTCTGGCATTGGCATGGGTAATAAAATCCCCTTAGGCTTCCCGCTCCACGCCACGGTCTGTTCTTCAAGAGAACGACTGTCTCACTTTATTGTCACTGGCGTACTCATTACTGTATAATGCACGAACAAGGTTTCGTTTCGTCTAACCACAAAGAAAGCGAACCTCTAACACATGTTTCTTTGTAACCATGTTCGGCTCTTGCAGCTCAGTCAATGTTGTACCCTTCCCATGGCCATCTTTTTACGATCCAAAGGGTCCAAATTTGTCCCGTCCTGTTAGGGTCGGACGGGCTTAGCGGGTCGCCAGCTGTCAAGTATTAAGTACTCGGAACGCTTTCAAACTATTAACGTCATTCTGTCGTGGTGCCGAGGTTTCTGCTTCTGATGTTTACACATGCTGCTCTGTTTTGACCCGGGAGCAGCACAGAAATGGTTCCTCAGCAGTGCAATGGGCGGTACACTTTCCCCCTTTCCTTTGCCGAGTCACCGTCAGTCGCAACGAGGGACCTTGGACACTCATTTGTTTCCTTGCTTCTCGATGGTCGACGCCTCTAGCTCTCGCATGCGAGAGGACTGTGGCGAAATCTCCGTTCGCCGGATGCATCTCATGAGTGTTTGTCACCGCGTAAAATGGACCATGGTGCGCGCACCACACGGTGGCACCATCAAGATCCCCATGCCCAGAGCTTCGTACCAATGGCTACCATAAGTTCAGCCGGAACGATCAGTTGGGGACGCTGACGTAGCCCACAGCACTCACATCGCTCTTCATGGCTGTGAGCGAGCCATCCACCGTAGGTCATTTTAATCTACCTTCCACTGGGTGGCCGCACTGCAAGTGCGGCTCTTAGCCGATTGAACACTCCCCAGTATAGAACGGAGTGCTTCAGCAGCCCGCCATATCCAGCACGATTGGATCGTGCGTACCTTCGCCACCATCAGAAAATGGCAACACAGTCGGCCACTAAGATACAGAGTGATGTTTTTTTTCCCGACTACGTTTGGACCCGGGATGCACAGACAGGCAGCTCCCCCAATGTAGAGTCCCCTGTCTCAGCTCACTTCGAGCGGGCATTGCTCCCGTAGATGCTCCTGTCGATTGACATCCGACAGCCCATATGTGCATCATACCCCTTCGACGCGTCAAACATTAACGCCCTACACAGTTTTCGGTATGCTGAAAAATCCCGGGCCACGCGCTCCGAGTCTATCGCACTCTTAGCGCTCCGAAAGCGCCCGAGCTGATCGTCGTGGGTGTCCGGTCGGTCATCTGATGTTATTTCTGAAAAATGAAAACTCAGCCGATAACCAGCGGACGAAACTTGAAAGAGCGTGTTTCACATACTGTGTCCAATCCCCCCCGAATGAAATGCCGCCCGAGTTCCATGGCGAGGCAGAAAAAAAATGAAAGAAAGAAAACGGCCTTCATGAAACTGAAACTTGCTCGATGGGATTCTTGCTATCCCCTCAGGCCGAGATCCCCATGGATATTGAGCATCTCAATTTGCAGTACTGCCGCAACCATCTTCGGCAGCTCACATGCAACCACGTTTCTGATCCGTCTTGGATGAGCAAGTTGGAATTACTGTCCGCATAAATGAGGGTACTCGTGGCATACACATCCATGTCGTTTTTGAGCCCCTTCTTCAATAGACCCGGGGTTCTCTATCTATGACCATAGTCTTGAGATCTCGAGCTCATCCTGGTCGAAATGAATACCATGTCCACGGTCATATTCCCTTTACAGGTCACTGACAGAAACCGTCCCGGGTCTAGTCTCAGCCATCATGATTCATGATCCATATGAACATGCCGGATAGTTTACGCCACCTAATAAAACACGATGCATATCTTTTTGATTTGAAATCACAGGATGGGGGGTGGGGGCAAGGCATGTCATATGTCAGCCTATCGTTAAACGTCGATAACATACAACCTCCCCGCCCTCAGGGTGTCCGAGGTGCACGTCGATAGATACGGAAACGGAAGGACAAACAAACCGTTACGGAACTTGCTTGTCAAGACCGCGTCCACTGTGTTCCCAGACACTGGATGGACGATCAAGTAAAGATGTGGGTGCCGTCTACACCGAACCTAGTGTTGCGTTACCCCCGTGGGTGAAAATAGTGCCTATAACAAGGTTAGTGCCACCACAAGTGACTGCACAGCACTACACCTGTGGGGGGCGTCCCGGCGGCGCGCGTCCGAGTAAGGAACAGTCGTTCCCATACGCCATCACGTTAAGCGATGGGGGGGCGATACCGTGCATGCACCACACAAGGCAATCTCGCCAATGGCCAGCGGCGGCGCAAAAGAGGGACAAAGGCGATATGTTATCCATCAGGATGCTGTCATTCGCCGATCGGGCCGTCCTGGACGCGATTTCGATCAAAAACTCATTTACCGTATCTGCACAATCATGTTGCCGTACTGGGCAACTCTGCACCAGACGGAACGACTGCGGTTGCCAGCGGTGAGACGGCTTGTTGCGTCTTGTCCGTGTGTGCTTCGTTAGGCCTAGTCGTATTGGGAGGGTTACAACATGCGTGACCCCCTTCAGTTTTGAGGGTAAAGAATGCGTAACATCAGTACGGGTTCTTTGCGATCACATGTGTCTTTACAAAACAACCAACTGAGGACCATGACAGTAACAGCGTACCTCGTCCCATGACATGGTCAAGACCGCCAATCTATTGTGTGGGCCAACAAGACGTACGATTAAGATTTGACTGAATCCAACATCATGGATACCTGATAATCACTGTCGGCCATGGTAGCACGCCGAGTGGAACATCATCTGCGCCGTGTGTTATGGATCAGTGTGGCGGGGAATGTTGGCAGAGGACAAACTTGGTGCTGGGATTGTGAAACATTCCAGTTGTCTCGGATCGCACAGCAGGGCGCTTGACAAATCGATTTGTAAGCGAGACAGTCAGCCATTGGTAGTGTCGGAGACAAGTAGTCCCCACCGAGTCCCCGGCGATCACCCGGGGAGAAATACTGTGTTCAGTGTCCAAGTCGGCCGACCACTGGAACATCGCCCTTATCACCCTCGGAGGTCCCAGCGGCCCGCTAACAGCCCCTAGGCGTCGTCACTGGATATCCTCAAAGTGCAAGCTCCGAACAAAGCCAGGCGCTCACGATGAGAGGTGATAAACAAATATAGTTATCAATGCGATACAATGACCGAGTGACAAACATAGCGTGAGTAGGCTTTCATTTCGTTGCGTCCAGCAGTCTCTTCTCCGCTTCCTTAAAGTCAATGACATTCCAAATCGCTTTGAGGTACTATTTGTACGTGAGTAACTGGTCTGACGCCGTACGTCAACAAAACTCACATCGGCCTTGACATTGTAATACTTTGCATAAGAGGACAACGATCAGATCGACCCTGCATGCGCCCATTTGGACTCACCTGGAGGTAAAACGCCTGTGAAACAACGGTAAGTAAACAATGCGACGCAAGCATGTTGCCCAGCACGTACATGCTCCCAAATATCCACACCGATGATGGGTACGTGCGCTGAAATAATACGGCTCGTGAGCTCTGCATACATCCCCCTTTGACAATCCGAGACATACAGATCAGCGGGTCCTGGTTCGCAGTTGTGACGATTTCGAGCTTCTTCGTCGACGGATTGTATCCCTACCAAAACCACACGTCAATACCCGACATTTCCCGCAACGAGCGGCGCTGCAACTCACGAGCCAGCCCCACCCGCTACCCTGGATAGCGGCCGTCGTCGCATTGAATTTGGCCTTGAACTCCTCTATGGACCCAAAGTCCCGTTCCAAGGCCTGTTTCAGGGGTCCCTCCACAAGCTTACCCCCATCTCTATTCACAGGGGACAAGTTGGTCCAAAACAACGAATGGTTGATGTGTCCTAATTATTCCCCCCGCGCATACACGGGAGCACAGGAAGCACATCGTCAGATGAAACCAACGAAAGAACCAGGACGCAAGCCAAACACAACCCACCTCCACCGTTAAACTTGAGTGCAGACTGCAACGCAATCTTTTCGCGCGTCGACGTCGTCTCGGCGTACGCCTTTTCGGCCGCATTGAGGCCGTTGACGTAGCCCAGGTGATGCCGCGTATGGTGCAACTTCATGATTTGTTCCGAGATGTGGGGTTCGAGCGCCTGTTCCAACAGGTGTGCATCAGTGGCCCCACTTCCCCAACCCCGAGTAGAACAAGAACGACACGCACGTTGTAGTCATAGGGCAGGTCTGGGAGCGTGTGGATGGAAGCGACGCTGCCTGGTCTAGCGAACCCACGCGTGAGCGCTGGTCTCAGCGCAGTTCTAGCAATGGACAACATGGTGAAAGAACAAGGACAAGCGTTGGCGACAAGAACGAGGACGAGTTGAAATCGTGGATGCGTTCGGAACGTCCGCTCCAGGATAACGTCATAAGCGCAGTTTTTCTGATATTTCTTATTTCAAACATAACTGATTATCTAATCAATAATGTTTGTCCACTGAGCCCGCTACGCTCGATACCGTCGAGGGTTCATACTGTCCTCCCGTCGGTCCAAAGCGCGAGTGTGGTGACAGGGCTTTAAAGTTTGCAAGCTTGTTCCCTAAATGATGGCCGTCATGTGTGCGTTGACGCAAACGTATACCTTTATTCCTCTATCACATCATGCATCATTATCTAGGCGATCTCGTCGGCGAGAGACGTTGGGAATCGGTGGACATCTTTACATTCTTTTTAACCTAGTGCAATAATCACACGTCGTTGACGAAAACAAAAAAAGTACGTGGAGAAACCGGATGAAAGCAATAATGATTAGCAGAAAGAAAATCGAGAGAAAAAAGACAGACGATAATAAGAAAACAAAAAGTCATGAAATAGACAGCGAACTCATATCACAGCAAACAGGAATAAAAAATATCATCTCCCCCATCCATTGCTCCCAGTTCGACCTCGCGGCCGCGTTTGCGGAGGCCATTGTCGGTCGCTACGGTCCCAATCCATCCGGTCTCGGTCCGCGGACGGTCCACGTGGGATGTATTGAGAACCTGTATACGGCGGCCGAGTGGGCGGATACGGATGGGTCGGCTGACTCATACTCCCTCGTAGAGCACGGGGCCCGCTTGGAAGTGGTCGAGAAGATATCGATATCGGCGTCGGTGCAGGACTGGGATTATTTGACAACTGTGGACGGGAAGGCGGGAGAGCGGGACGACGAAGGACAGGCGTCGTCGAGGATGAGGTAGGCCCCAAATTCGGTGACGACGGATGGACAGCGTGGAATGAGCGTGGTTGTGTAGGTGGTGTATGTGATCGCGGTAAAAAGGTTTTCGGTGGAGTGGAGCTGGTAATTTCGCCATCTTCGTGTGAAGGGCGACGAGAGTACGGAACACTCGACGATGACGAGGGGACGTGAGCATGCGGCAAAGGATTCGAAGTCGGAATCGGTGTGTGGGGGATACCAACGGAATTAGCACGCGAGGTGACTGCGGAAGTCGAGGTCGATGTCGACATGGAACTGGGTGTCGACGTATAGGCGGGTATCGACGGGGCGGCCGATCTAGGAATAGAACCTACAGGAGCGGTGTGGTCTACCGTCGTGGTTTCGCTCGTCTGCTTGGTCGTCAATGGCGGCGGCGGAGGCTCAGGGGCTAAGCTCACAACATTGGGCGTAGGATCATCGGCGCTGATAAGCCCACTTGGCACCATTGCATCTAATATCTCCATTTTGGCTGTGAGTGTCATCGGAGGTTTGCCGGCGACTGGCGTGCGCGTTTGATCCGTGTTATTCTTCTCGCCTGAAACACGTGACGAGATTGGTGATGAAGGTGCAGGATGTTGTGGAGAGGATTGCAGGGTGTCTGGAACCTTGGTTGCTACAATCGGAGATGGTGCATGTGCCTCTGCAGATGGTTTGTTATCTTCCGCCATCGCTTCCTCCTCGGTAAGCCGAGGATCGTAGACGGCATTGCGCCCATGTACACCGCTGCCGTCAAGTCCGTTCAGGGTGGTATGCGCAGCCCCAGATAAGTCTGGAGCATCATCCCCTTCAGTCGCATCACTTATCTCCCGACCGTTGACGGCCGCGACAGAATCTGGAGTCTGCACAGCACCCGCATGTTCGCTTGGAAGATCCCGTTTGACGTCAACGCTAGGACTGGAGGGCAGTGCAGGTCCGTCAGGTGTCGCAGGCGAACCAAGTGCTTTCGCTGCCATCTCCTCTTCCCGTTGCTTCTTCTTGCGTAACGCAAAGTCCTTGAGCGACATTTTGACCTTGGGCGGCGGCGGAGGTGAAGGTTCTCGTGGTGGCTGCGCAGGCTCAGGATCAACGGCCATCGGTTCAGCTTGCGACGTCATTTCGTTGACATCAGGTTCCGCTGGAGACGAATCAATTTCCGGCGTAGGACCGACCTCCGCGGAAAGGATGCTGTGGAGTCGGGAATCTGGCGGCGCTTGAGGGCGGGGAGACCCAGGCACAGCTAAAGACGAACGCTTGTCCTCCGAGACATCATTCATTCCGCTTTCATGTGACGTTGCATGCGAGGGACCACTGCCATCTTGTCCCTGGTTATCTCCGACATCGACTTCCATGGCATCGCAATCCGGAGGGACCTTCTGCTCCTTCGCGGCCAAAAGCGCGTCGGCGTTGATAGAGACACCATCGCAGGGAGCAGGGGGTTCCGAACTCTCCGATGTGGCTCGACCTCTCAACCGGGGCATCCCGCTTAATATTTCCGGCGACGCAAACCGAACACGATATGCCTCGCCATTGGTGGGTCGCCTCTTCTCCGCATCCAATAGAGGGCTTGTCTCTTGTCGTGTCTCGGGCGAAGACCTATACGGTTGTTGATACTGCGCCTCAGCGGGGGTATCTCGCGTGCCATCCGAAGAGGTCACCACTGGTACAGAAATAGATGTGAGGAAAGAAGGCGATTCGTTCTGCGGATGTACATGCAGGGGTTTAGATGGCCTATGAGGTGAGGAGGGTCGATGGTCTGAAGGGCGCGACGTCGAGGCGGATGCAGAGGATAGCGGAGTGGATTCGTTAGACGCGGACAGTATGGATAGGTGTGGTGACGATGATGCATCCGGCGAATGCAGGGAAAGCTTTGAGAACGTGGCAGACGGCGACACGCTCGGAACCAGAGGTGAGGGATGTGCTTGTATGGCAGGTGGGAATGACGTGGAAGGGGATAGAGTCTCATAATTGACCTGAGCAGAACGTGTGCTGGTCGAATTAGGAGTTGGCGCAGCGGAGAAAGTGTCTTGACTAGCTGGTTGGCTCAACCGCCCTGACGATGAAGATATTGATGTCGATTGTGGCGGTATCCATGTCCCAGAGACACCATTCTTGTTCCACTGGACGGAACCTCGAGGAGACGTGCTTCTCACCGCCTGAGCATGCGCAAGAGATGAGACAGTGGTTGGATCGAGCGAGGCGGGCATCGGTGGGGGCGGCATCTGTCGTGTGTCTATCGAGAACAAGGTGAAAAACAACCAAAACATAATCTAGCACAAGTGTGCTTACCGTCCGACCCATCAGCTTCCGTTTCCGTGTCAAACTCTGTCTCTTGCCCATCTGCCCCATCTTGCCCATCGCCATTCACCGAGCCGGGCTTACGACCATTGGTCTTGCCACTACCACTGCTTCCCTCCACAGCACCAGAAGCAGACATCGGATTTTCGGCGTTGGTATCAGACGGACTTCTCCATCTTTCATGTGCTCTCCAACACCCTCCACGTGTCGAGTGATTCGGTGATGAAATTTCTTGCAAAGGCTCCGATTGATGCGTCGCAGGTCGAGACCAGCCCCTACGCATCCGAGGGGGCAACGCAGGCGGTGAAGGGTCGACATCAATATCGTGTTTGTCTGTCACGCAAGGTAGAAAACGTTAGCACCTCGCCACGGAAAAGGGCCAACCAGAGGCGAGAAGGCCAGCAAACCCAAAGAGAAAGAGCCACGTGGGTACCACCAAGCAATCACTCACCGTCAGCCGCCCGCGCCTTCCCTTTGCCTTTGCCACCTACAGGTGGATCCTCCTCCGCTATGACTTGAGGAAACGGTCTGAGACTCGACGGCACAATCTCTACTCCACTCCACCCACCATTCATCGGTGCCTTCTCCCGCGTCCTGAACCCCCGCTTGACGTCCACCAACGGACCCAAATCGATCGCTTTCTTGGCATTTGGTTTCAATGTCGGCGAGGACACAGCATCGCTCGCGTCCTTCTCTCCATTCACCTGTGTCGGATCCTCCACTCTGCTCTTCTTCCGCACCTTGCGCTTCTTGCCCTGACGTGTCCACCCATCGACTTCAATCGACGCATCCATCTCAATGTCCACATTCATGCCCAATCCCCAATTCCGAATTGGGTGCGAATCCGAGTTTCCATCCCCTTCCACATCGACGTCCTCCTCGCCATCGTCCCACTCTTCGCTCGTACCATTGACATCGAATGGCTCAGCCTCGGATCCCTCGGACGTCATCTCCCCACCAGGCCATGGCCACCGTCCCTCGACAACTTGCTCCATAAGACGAACAGCACAATCTCGCGTCGAAGAACCGCAGGCACAGGTCGAGAACGTACTGCTCAGAGCGTGAAGAATCGACGTAAATTGAGCACGAAGGTGGTAGAGGTGCGCTGGGCTATATATGCGTACGTCGCGCACGATGGGTTTATATGGAACAGTGAAGTCAGCGATCGAAATTTGGGCAACCAACAGATAAAGGCAGGCCCCAAGGAAAAAGACTCACGCAAACAAACCAGGACTTTCCATCAATGCGGGTAACATATGCACTGCATGTCCGTCGTCCCATTCCCACCCCAAGACGATCTCCTCATCCGCTCTCAAGTCCCGCAACGCGAACAGCGCAAAAGAGAGAGTCGTCGGGTCCGCATCGGAGTCGTCTGCCGAAGGCGCGTCATCTTGGTCAGACGAGTCATCCGTCTGTTGCCCTTGGATCCGCGATATTGGAGGGGGGACAGACGTTCCATTGACCGTCGGTGATGGACCACCACCTTCGGGGATGGTACTAGCATCCGACGCCGCCTTTGCGCACTCCGCCTTGTGCCGCATCACCTTTCCTCTCTGACCCTTCCTTCCCTTCTTTCCACTACAGATCACGGGTCGTACCACGGCATTTGGCCAGCACCCGCACCTCGTCCATCTTGCTTTGCCCTCTCCAGCATCCCCCTTGACTGCACTGACCCCATTTCCTTTCTCACCAGAATCAGGAAGGTCGGGGACGCCTCCAACACCTCGTGCATCCAGCCCAACTTCCCATCCTCCGCCAACGAGTCTCACCTGAGGTTTGCCCATACCGAGATGTGCATACCCGTTGAGCGGGTCAGCCAGATACGCAGCAGAGGGAACAATTGCTGCCGTATAGGGAGCTAGGAGGGTCGCCGCCGGGATCGTATCATTCGGGTCGGAGGATGAAATAATGTTTGTGGAAGGTGTAAGAGGGGTTTTGGCGTACGGCCGTGGATGCGATGAGCTAGGTACAGGGGTAGACATGTAATTGGATATAGGCGGTGACGGATAAATAGCGGTATGCGAGAAAGGTGAAGGATCCGAAGCAACATGTAATCTGGGAGATGGGGGGCGGAGGTGTGCAGGTGTACATGTCGTTGGCGCTGGCGGATACTGGGAATGCAAACCCGAGTGTACGTTTGAGCATGACGTGGATGGGTCGGTTCGTAGCACCGTCCGAGGGACATATACGTCCCCAGCATTTTCGTCCATTATCACTGGCGTCGTATTGTCAAGAGGAGACATGGAGTAACCATATCGATCCCGATACCTGCGCTGTGATTAGCAACCGGATATATGCATACAAGCAGTGAAGTACAATGTCGCCTGTATGCGACGAAGGAGAGGGCAATAGAAACGATATGACAGGCAGTAAAAGAAGGATTTATTCACCCTTGTGAGTCCACCCTTGTGTATCCTCCGTCATTGTAGGTCTTCGGTGGCGGATGTATGAGTGGTGATGGGGGGTTGAGAGCAGTGACACCTCTCCAGGCTTTTGCGACGCGAAGTAATTGGGCATAGACGGCCGGGTTCGGGCAGAGGTCGGGAGTGAACTTAACCGGGGTTGGGGGTAGGCTGGTGGAAGTAGCTGGGCCGTTACCATTGGGATGTGATATGCGCGAGCTGCTGGCGTGTGATTGGGTCGAGGTATGATTTGTGGGAGGGATAGATGGAGATGAGGGATTAGTAGGGGAAAGCATTGACGCACGTCTCCTCTTCTTCGACGAACCAGAGCCCTCAATAGCGGCAGCGACAGCACTCCCTCTCCTCGATTTTCGTTCCACACCTGGGCTCGTTTTCCTCCTTGACGCTGGCTTCGCAGAACTACTACCTCCTTCGTCCCCCGCAGAGCTCGCGACGCTTCCATTGATACCCGTTGCTCCAGGTACTCCATTCGCCCCGTGCGAAGCCTTCATGCGCATAGCCTTGAGCCTCCCTTTTTGGGTCCTGACCGCCCGCTCTTTATCGACCATGAGAGAGGGATCGCATACCCAACACTTCCAGACTTCGGGTACCTCTCCGCCTTGAACAATACCAAAACAGGCTGCATGACACCATCGTGAACAGTCGTCGCAGGCGATCGAAAAGCCATCATCATAGGTAAATCCACAAATGCACGAGATGGCATCCGAGTCTGGCGGGGGTGGGACATCGGAGAGAGTGAGCGGATGTTGCGAAGTGGAAGGTGACGCAAGGGGGAGCTGTGAAGGTGGGGGTGTTTGTGGCAGAATAGAAGTTGAAAGAGTGGGAGAAAATGGACGTTGTTGAGGATGCCGTTGAAAGGATGCTGTCAAAGGTTTTGTGGACACCGTTGGGAGTGGATGGGCGGGGTTAATGGGTGGCGTCGAGGAGGTCGCGAGAGGATGGGGAGACTGTCGTGGCTTAGTAGATGGCCCATCTCTCGCAAAGGTTGGGGTAAGCGGCGTCGCGGTTGGTGATGAGAGCGCGGGAGATGGCTGTTTCCGTTTGAGTGGGACAAGTGAAGGGGGGAGTGGGGACTGGATGAGAGGTGGGGCACTTGTACGATCGACGGCAATACCAACGCTGCTCGAGGTCAGGGACGGTCCATGTGTGTGAGCAACGTGGTGATGAGGGTGTGGTTGTGGTTGCGGGTGGGACTGGGGAGCGTTCAAGGGAGAGAGACCGAGCAGACCAAGGGCGGCCTCTGTCGCATCGCTGTTCATCACACCCACGAGATACACCGAAAAAAACACTTGATTGAGTCGTCTTTGCGTTCCAGTCGTCGTCGACAGTGTCGATTGTGAGCGCTGACCGTTTTTCCTGTTGCGCTGGTGGTTACTGTTGCCGGCAGGACAAGTCACTCGATGGTCGTCCTCGCTGCACGGACCTCTTCCCCTGGAGTAAACTGCGAGATCCCTTTGAGCTCGACGAGCTCGACGACGAGCAGACCAGAAAGATGAGAGTGGCAAAAGACAAGTAGGACGTTCCCTTGCAAAGTCACCCGTTCCAATTCACTTGCCTCTTTCTCTGCTCTCTTTTCCTCCAAACACGAGCCAACAAAGGGGCTTTTGCCGCCATTTCAAGCTCCGACTCAATCTCGTCACAAATATCGACCAAACTCGATCTGGACCGACGTCGTTGGCCACGTCTCGAAGGGTATTTTGATCCGTATCATCGAAACTGCGTGTGCTGGCACTAACGTGAGCGCCAAGCACGTGGTCTGGACTCTGATATAGGATACAGACCGATCAGCAAACTCGACAAAAAAAACTCCATGAGATCTCTGGCCAACTTTGTCGCATTGCTTCGTGGCCACTGCGTTTCAGACTCCATTAGAAATCCTACTTCTCCACTCTCCGAACCAGCGAACACGCATGTGAGGTGCTGCCGTCAGACTGTCAGTGAAGCGATGCGATCACTGTAACCACTCGAAAGTCCGGAGGAGGTTAGGCTCCTGTTTTTCACGAGGGCCGAGGCAGCCTCGCGTTGCTACGTTGATCTTGGCCTGGGCAACGGTCTGATCTCATAGAGACTATCCAGCCAATCTTCTGTGGCGGGCACGTTCAGGTCTATGCTACTTCTCAGTCGAGTTGACGTGCGCGCGGGCCATGACGGTTGTTAGACATGCGAGCAAATATGCCGAGAGTGGTGCGGGTAAGAACTTCTTTCTCACTGAGCTTTCCGTCTTCCATTAACCCCGAAGATGATTACGTGCTACATAGAGCCCAAGAAACCCCCGCCGATAAGGTAATCCATACCTAGCCCTTTACGGTGTACCATGACACTCATTTGAATCCTTTGTTCCTTAGTACACGCTGGTATGGCACACGTGCAACTTGTCGACCATTTCCTCTAACTCTACGGGTCACTTGCTTTGCATAATGTATAGCATCACGATGACTCATAACCACGTACCTTGCCGGGATTATTCCCGATCCCGATCTCGTCGGTCTTCAAGTCGGTCTTTGTGTACGTTTGCACATAAAAATTCGCAAAGAGTCCCAGAAAACTTGCGATGAGAACCTCGGCAAAAATCGCCGTTATCGCGTCACCAGCGCAGTCGCCAATGTGCGGCAAGTGTGGCCAGTAAGTGAACGCGAAATGTTGGTACACTACATGAAAGGAACGAGGTCAGTTTGGACTTGGATAAACTATGCGGCATCACACGATACCGTATAGCTGACTCACGCCCAAAATGAAACAGGACAATGTCAATGATAAACTGGAGTATCTGCATCGCCGTGAGATATTTCTTCCACTATCACCGTGGGGTCAAACACAATATATGCGTATCGAAATGATATTCGAGAGGTGATGAACGCACCCATAGCTTGGCACCGCCCGCAGCAGCGAAATAGTAATAATCTGTATACCAGTACGTGAGGACCCGCTCGTAATGGCGCATACATGGAGCTTACACATCACGACATGCACTCCCAAGTTGATGCAAATGACCGCCCATGCCTGGACAGAATAAAAATCAGCAGAAAAGTCAGGCAGCCAATCTATGCGTCCGTCACCCCAGTAAGTTTGCCCTCGAGCTGGACAAACGTCAGGAATGCCGTGGTGGAATGATGGAAGACGTGTAAAAATGCTAGGATAAGTGTCAACACCGTGTCAGTGACGCTGATGCGGTGAAACGACTTGCAGAGGGGTCGTTTCCTGAGCACTAGGAACACCGTGTCCAAGAACTCGATGTACTTGAAGTAATAATTCAGCATATAATAAAACTCGAGTCTCTGGAACCTTGTGCGTCAGGCGAGATTATCTCGGTGCTAGGTGGATCGGGATTTCACTCTTGTCCAAGATGCTTTGGCGCAAAACGTGTCGTAAGGACCGACATTGTACCATACTTTCGCGACCTCTTCCATGATGAGCGCTAACAGCAGGAGACTCGAAAGCGAGAGAAACGCGTTGTGCATGCGAAAAGGGGTGCTCAGCTTGAATGCTGGCCGGTACTTCATGAGCTCTCGCAAGCCGAAGACGAGCGCCAAGTAAGACAGAATTGCTGTGAATGCTGCAGGCCATGTAGACACTAGAGACTGTCCCGGCATCCACGATGTGAGATGAGGGGGGAGTGAAGGGGAAAGAGGGACCAGGACGTCAGCCATGGTGAATTAGCTATAGGCTGTGCCAGTGGGGGTAAGACAGGGAAGAAATAATTTGAGAGGGTCAGAATTTATATATGCCAACTTATCACCGGGATCAGATTCAAGCCACTTGCGTTACTAGTAGCACTGTTTCCCCCAAGTTGGCGTTTCTCCGAAACCCAATCGGGTACTTCCGCCGGCGGCCAAAACCACACCGTGACCCCGTTACCGTGTGGCAGGGTCACCACCCCATCAAGCATTTGTTCCTCCTCGTCCAGCAACAGCGCTTTCTTGTCGCTGTTCACGACGTTTCAAACGAGTATCTCCTGGCTTTATGGAAAGATACCACCGTCTAAGCGGCCTAGAAAAAAATAGAGGCATCGACCCGGGAACGCTTGGTCAGTCAAACATCCATATTGCATCACGCGTGTCTGATGACAAGCTCAGAAACGCCGTAGTTACAACTTTTGGTTATCTTGGGGTTTTACCGTGACATCGACCTTTCCAAGTCGACACTATCTCCGCGAAGATGTCATGACATCATTGATTGAACGCTTATCGACTGACTACCCCGATGGGTATAGCTGGATACCATATTTGTGACGACGATTCAAAGAAGACTCTGATACCGTTGCACGTCGACGATCCAGATATCGATATCCACCCATCAGATACCTGTTCCTCTTCCTGATCCTCACATTTTCAGCCGTACAGAAGTTAAAGTGATATTCGTTTGAACGGCAACGAGGTGTTAGTCAAGACATCGAACGTCACAGTACCTCCCCAGTCCCTCGGAAACCCTGGCAGAAACAAGGCAGCTTGAAGTATCTGACCTTTGACCGCGGTATAGCGTCAGTGAAATACACACATGAGTGAAAGAGAAGTTTCCTCATCACATTTTCTTAGTAAAGTTCATCATCTTCCGCGACAGACACCGCGACCTTGGACTGAACAGGGACACACAGGTAAAAAAAAAGGCGAGTCACGAAGTACTCTAGACTCTCTCAGTTAACGTCACTTGCCCGGTATCACTCAAGGTGTGATTTGAAGAGTATCGCATGCGAATGCAAAGACACAGACACAGCATTCGCGTATTCCACGAAACGCCGCTTTCAACCTAGTCGTTCACCGACACGCACCTTCCTCGCCTTGCCCTCACAGTACGCTGCCGCAGCGTCAGACTACTACACTAGTGCACGCAAGGTAAGCGGAAAGACAGAACTAACAAAGAACGGACATCTGTTTAACATCGTCGAGCGCGCTTGCGGGTATGTGTCTGCATTGGAACCCTGGCAGCCTTGGAAAATCCGTGGTCTTCCAAGGTCGATCAGATGCCATCCGTAACTCGGAAAGCCTGAGGTATCAGCCTTCAGGTCAAGCTTGTGGTACTTCAGAGCGAGCATCAATGAAGTCGAGCACTGACACGTCGTTTCAAGTTCTGCCATCATGCATCAACGTGAGGTTATACGTTTCGCAGATCCACTTTAGAAAACGAAACCGAGGCTGTTTGAACCAGCGACGCGGTGAGTGAGCATGCCGTTGGCCTGCTGTGCTGTACAGGAAGCGGAGCGAAGGTAATTATTAAGAGGGAGGTAAACGTGCAGTTTCATAGGGACGGCAGCCTATTTCATCTGCAAACTTGAAGATGGATGAAACATGACTCGACTTGGAATTTCAGCATAGACGGGCACAAGTGCCACTTCAAGACCTTGGTAAAAGGGTCTTGAATGTGGCCCGTCCAATGGAAAACACTAAGACTCAATTTCATTAATCCACGACGCATTATAATACGATTCCCGATTGACTAGCCAAGCGAGGTGAACCACACCATCAAGTCCAACCGCACGCTCCTACGCAATTATACTTCAAAGGTCGACGTTGATGGGGGAGCAACCAACAGTCACGAGACCGTTCTGAAACACCGTCAGCGATCATCATCTCGAACTTGTCAGGACGGAGGACACATACGAAGGTGTCGCCATTGCAGCAGGCTATCTGCGCCGTACAGCTGGTACCGCTGACACCAATGCCTGTGATACCAGAGCACTCAATGCCAAGAAGGGCACCGACATCGAGATCAACAGGAAGAATGATGTTGTGCTTAGTAAGGTAGCTCTGCGCGTTCTTGTACTATAGTAGCGGCAGGAAACAGGTCAGCAACAACCCGAGTAACCAGAATTACCATCTGCACGCTGTTGCAGCAGTTGACGTTTCCGGTGCTGCACTGATCGCGCGCCTCGAGGTGGGAGGCAGACACGAGGAGAGCGAGAGGAAGGAGAGCAAAGATGCGAGCAAACTTGAACATGAAGAATAAAGAAGTAGTAAACCGGTGAAAAGAGCAGATGAGAGTGGGCGGACGTCCTGCTGTCCATCGTTGTTCTGCCCGTCTCTTTATACCTGGAGAGCACGGCCCTGTCCAACGAATCACGTCCGTTGCAAGACAATGTTGGCATCGCAAAAACATCATCGGCTAGGTTGTGCTGTAAAATCAAGGGCAACAGGACTCATCAGTCGGGCCGCTTCAGCATATTGCCGCTCTGGACTTTGTTGGTGTGGGCCGGCCTCGACCCGCGTATGGGTGCAGACGCTTGCCAGTGAGCGCTTTACGTTGGCTGCCGACATAACACAGGCGAGTCATGGTCTGTGAAGCACGTCCGCGATTCAAACGAGGTAACCGTCATGTCCGTGCGAGGTGCCATCCCCACCATGATGCGAGCTTTGGAAAATACGAGTGGAAGTGAAGGGGATACTATCACTGACCATCTGACTAAATGGCCAGGTCGGGAAGCAGGCCGAATGACTGTCGCGCCTTCTTGGCGCTTTCGACGTCAAATTGAACGGCCATCCACGAACAAGCCGTAGTTATACCAGAATGCTCACCTTACTTCCTCACTAGCAGTCGTTGCCTACCCCATAGTTTCGTGCAGCATCAAGGATCAGGTCCCACCCGTGACTGTAAAAGACGTCCGGAGTCCGTAGTAGACGTCTCATAGCCCCGGCTTGAAATGGTGGGAATAACCCCCATTGTGATCCTTGGCTCAGGCTATCAGTCAGACACCTGCGATTTCCGAACTCCTACAAGGCTATCCAGCTGATCTCCCGAGGCGAGTGCGTTCGGTGGAGGGCGCATGCTACCTCCTACTCGAGTCGACGGGCTCGCAGGCTGCGACGGTTGTTCGACATGCGAGCAAATGTGCCGAGAGTGGTCCACTGGCAGGTAAGAACTTCTGTCACACTCAACTTTCCATTAGCCAAAGACGATTGCATGCCGGGCCAAGAGCCCAACTTGAAGAAACTACCGCCACTAAGGTAATCCGCATACACCTCTACGACCTATTATGACACCCATTAGAATTCGTTCTTGGTATGACACAAGTGGAACCGGACACTTGTCTTCCGACGTGGGTCGACCATTCCCTTCTAACTCTATGGCTCACTTCCTTCAACATGATGTATGCATCGCGATGACTTGCAACGACGTACCTTCCGTCTCGACCCGGGATTATCAATGCGTGTAACCTGAATCATTTCCTTGCTATCCTTCCCGATCCCGGTCCCGGTCCCATTGGGTTTTTTGCTGTACGTTTGTACATAAAAATTTCCAAAGAGTACCAGAAAGCTTGCAATGAGAGCACCCCCAAAAGTCGCCGTTTTCACGTCACCAGCGCAGTCGCCAATGTGCGGCAAGTTTGGCCAGTAAGTGAACGCGAGGTGTTGGTACACTGTATGAAAAGAAGGAACGAGGTCAGTCTAGCTTGCACCGAGATCTGTGCGGTATCATACGATGCCGTATATCACCCACTTCCGAAAAGAAAGAGGACAATGTCAATGACGAACTGAAGCATCTGCATCGCCGTGAGATACCTTTTCCACTATCAACATGGGGTCAAACACGTTATATGCGTATGAAAATGATATTTGAGAGATGACAAACGCACCCAGAGCTTGGCACCACCCGCAGTTGCGAAATAGTAATAATCTGTACGCCAGATAAGTGAGGACTCGCTCGTAATGGCACACGTGTGGAGCTTACACATCACGACATGTACCCCCAAGTTGAGGCAGACAGCCGTCCATGCCTGGATAGAATAAAATGATGTCAGCAGAAAGGCAAGTCACCCGATGGATGCATTCGTCACCCCGCTAACTTCGCTCTCGAAATGGATAAACGTCAGGAATGCCATAGTGGAATGATGAAAAACATGTAAGAATGCTATGGGATTGGAGTCAACATTGAGTCGATGGCGCTGATATAATGAAACGACTTGCAGAGCGGTCGTTTCTTGAGAACCAAGAACACCGTGTCCAAGAACTCGATGTACTTGAAGTAATAATTCAGCATATAATAAAACTCGAGTCTCTAGAACCATGTACGTCAGGTGGGATCATCTCGGGTTTATGTAAATTGGTATTTCACTCTTGTCCAAGATGCTTTGGCACAAATCGCGTTGAACGGACCGACATTGTACCATAGCTTTGCGACCTCCTCCACTACCAGCGCAAGTAAAACGAGACTCGAAAACGATAGAAACGCGTTGTGTATGCGAAAAGGGGTGCTCAGCTTGAATGCCGGCCGGTACTTCATGAGCTCCCGCAAGCCGAAGACGAGCGCCAAGTAAGACAGAATTGCTGTGAATGCCGCAGGCCATGTAGACACTGGAGATTGTCCCGGCATCCACGATGTGAGATGAGGGGGGAGTGAAGGGGAAAGAGGGACCAGGACGTCAGCCATCGTGAATTAGGCTGTGGGGTAAGACAGGGAAGAAATTTGCTCTGGGTCAGAATTTATATATTGCGAAGGATAATCACATCGCCGCTTTAAGCCCCTCCTAGAAACAGATTGGGACAGACTTGCCAAAAAATAATAATCTCTGCCCACCTCAAAGGTGTCTTAAGAAGGTCGCATACTTCCACCGGCAACCAAAACACCCGGTATATTGCAGGGCACCGTCTTTCGCCCCATCGACGACTTGTTCGACCTCGCCCAGAACTGGTCCTTTTCACTGTTCGCGTGAGCATCCCTGGACGAACCTAAAAATAACGCGCTAGTACCTTAAGCATTACGACATATTTTACACATGAAAAAGACCGCAAATTTGAAGAATACCAGTGACTGGTGCATTGGGATATGCCTTGGAGATAAGACGCAACCAGCTGCATTGACGTGCCTCATATATTACTCTGACCCGGTTACATCCAAAGTGAATATATAGTGCATACATACTTGTATAACCCGAAAATTTAGCTTGACCCAGAATGCACACAAGAGCCGAGGCGATCCCGAACGTGCATGCGACGGGCGCCGTACCGACAGCTGCGCAGAGCCTTGCTGTGATTCAGATGACCTACGACGTCCAGTGGTCAAGAAGGCATCGACAGGATTGGTGTTATTACCGTGTTATTGGCGCTTTGCGCCTAGTAGCTTTACATAAGAACGGATCCAGATAGCTTCAGCACGACTCCGAGTCATAGAGCGAGAGGTTCGGAAGGTCGGAGAGAAGCCAGATTCTAAGACTGGAGATCCTGCTTAGCGACAATCCAATGGTCGCCGCAAAGGACCGCAGTGGCACTGCGGTGCATTCAATGAGCCTCAGGCTACTGTTTGCTCATTGATCATGAAGAGTTGAAGACGTCGATGACATCATGCCAGTGGGCTGACCAGAACAGAACAGATAATCGGACGAAAAGTTATTTGTTCCCCCAACAAGGGTCCAAAAGCACAACATTGAATCGTAAGCCCGGGTCACGATTCCCTTGAACAATTTTTCGAAACAACTCATGACGCAGCTCAGACAATTTAAGAGACACTAAACCAACTCGATTAGTCCACGATACTAATATGATTTTCGAGTAATCAAGCAAGTGAAGTGAACCACTCTGGCGGCCAAACTCAACCACGAACTATCCCGATAATTATCCTTCAAGGGCTGACGTTGATGGGGGAGCAACCAAGAGTCACGAGACCATTCTGAGAATTTCATCAGCAATCGTACCGCCCCATTTCATAAAGGATACATACGAAGGTGTCGCCATTGCAGCAAGCCGTCTGCGCCGTGCAGCTGGTACCGCTGACACCAATGGCTGTGATGCCAGAGCACTCGATGCCGAGAAGGGCACTGACATCGAGATCAACAGGAAGAACGATGTTGTGCTTAGTGAGGTAACCCTGCGCGCTCTTGTACTATAATAGCGACAGGAAACAGGTCAGCAATAACCCGACACCGAGTAACCAGAATTACCGTCTGCACGCTGTTGCAGCAGTTGATACTGCCAGTGCTGCACGTATCACGGGCCTCAAGGTGAGAGGCAGAGGCGAGGAGAGCGAGAGGGAGGAGAGCGAACACGCGGGCAAACATGGCGAAGAATAAGTTGCTGAACAGAGCAATCTGGATGAGAAGAGTGGGTGGTAAAACTACTGTTCACCGTCATTCTCCCCGTCTTTTTATACCTGGAGAGCAAGACGCCGTCTGACGGGATTACGTTCGTTACTTGTTTCTCTATCACTCCATGTCACCAAAAAAAATCACCAACGGCTAGCTTGTGCTGTAAAATCGAAGACATGAATACGGCCGCCGCTTCGGGGTTGAATGCTCTGGACTCTGTGGTCTGGGCCCGGGTGGGGCGATGTAAGATTTTTTTACGTTGGTTGCCAGGATGTTACTTATAGTTTCTCCAGACAAAACACGGCGTTATCCTCCAAGATGGACCTGAATTGAACCATCCCGTTGAACAATGCGTGTCTCCCTGTAGGGTCAAGTAAAGTTGCACCGACCAGTATGGTACGCTTACCTTGAGAGCCGAGAAAGGTCCACTGGGGAGACACCGTCTCCGACCAATGGCCGATGAGTCATTCGATGACGCGCGGGTTTCGGAGCGGGATCCTGAGCAAATATTGTGGCAACTCGAGATCTGAGTCCGCCAGGAACACGGCGTTGTCACGGAAAAATCTTGCCGTTCCATTATGTCACCGGTTCTTTTCAAGCGACAACCCTAGCTTGATCATCGAACTGGTTTGATGTTCATGCTGCGGAAAAATAATATCGACGCCAGGCTAAACTGAGCTGCATTGCTGATTGCACAGCCAGTTTGATTATGACACCTCACACAAGCACCACGAAAAATATAAACAAGTAATTAGCGAAAAAGAAAGATGGTATATGCAACATATCAGCCAAAAAAAGAACCCTACACATCCTACCGATCGCCAACATTTCGAAAAAAAGTTGTTCACACTCAACCATCCACCAAAATCAGACGTTGACGTTAATGGGATTGCAGCCAAGGTTCACAAGGCCGTTCTACGGAACGCGTCAGGAAATGCGGTAGGGTAAAATGAAGATATCCGTACGAAGTTGTCGTGGTCGCAACAGACTGTCTGCTCAGTGCAGGTGTTGCCCGTGCCGATCACCGTGATAGCATCGCAGTTCAAGCCGACGAGGCCACCGACGGTGGCAGCGACAGAAGCGAGGCCGAATGCGGATAGGAGGGAGTTTGCCTCGTCCAACTATCCAAAGTCATGTTAATCCTGGTCCGAAAACGATGAGATACTAGACACACAGTCTGCACACTGTTGCAGCAGCTGATCGAGCCAGAGCTGCATTGGTTACGCGCCTTGAGGTGCGAAGAAGCAGAAGCAAGGAGTGCCAAGGGAAGGAGAGTGATGAAGCGAGCGAACATCTTGGAGGATGGTGTAGGCTTGTAAACGAGTGGACTGGGTGATATGCGTAGGAAATGAAACCTGGCCTTTCACCCAGCACTCGCCGCTCCTTTATACCCCCCCCCCCAGCCAGCTCCTCGTCGTCTGACCACCAAAGAACCGCGTCAGTCATTCCAATGTCAGCTGACTTTGTGCTGTCAGAATTTTTTCTGTCGGTGCATTGAAGGGGGGCCTGAATTAGTTCATTCTGGGTCCGGTCCAAGACCAGAATTTGCTTGATCAACTTGAAGGTGTCCTTGGCTTGACAAGATCCATCGGCACGTCATTGACATTTCATCATTGGCAAATAAGACGAGCACCAGATTCAAAATCTCACCTCCAGGACGATAAATAGATCATCTTAGCAATACGTAGTGTATGCTCGACCTGCCAGAGATGACCAAGTCGTTCAATCCGGGACTGCGTAGTTCGTTTGGGGCTCCGACACCTCGGAGTGAGAAAAGCTGTCTTCGGCAACCAATGCCACGGGGGTGAATGGTCTTCGGAATTTGAAACGGTGGAAATGTTACGTCGTCTCGCAATTAATGTACATACTACACTTCCGAGTCACTTCACCTGCCAATGCTTCGGATCTGCCAGTCGCACAGTCAGTTCCGATTTTGAAACTGGATGTGGGTGTTATGTTATTCCTGAGCCACCCGATGAGTCCAATAACCACTGGATGGAGGCTACCGTATGGTGTGCTAACGCCACGCGAGTGGAATGATGGTCAAAGCTCGGGAAAAAAAAACGCGTTGACAGCCACTCCCGACATGACTCAGTAGAGTTGCATCGACGTGCATCACCCGAAGCCATCCTCTGTAACGTAAGTTAGCCGCATATTTCATCATTTCTGCAGCCACTGTGACGAACCAGGGAACTGCTGAGACCTTCTAAAGTTTGGCAGGTCTCCATATCACGGAATAGGCTCGCAGCGGTGGGTGATCGGCGAGGTACCCGAACCAAATAACTTGCTGATGCGGCGGCCAATCATTGTCCCCGCATGTGACCCGCAACATTGCTATCGCGTTCCAGACCAGCCTAGACCTGACATTGCACAGACAGCGGTGCCATGAAGCGAGTGTCAAAGAACAAACCAAAAAAAAAAGTAGGCGCCAAACTCAGATAGGCTGCCAGTGTTGACGTGCAATGCTACCATGTCTTTTTTTTCGCTGGCTCCTCGAACCTTTTTCAGTCAACGATCTAGACCACCCAGTGTGTTATTATGGCTGTATTTCACGTCTTCCAGCTACGCTTAGTCTCGACGAAAGGTGAGATGCACGTTCCTTCGGTGGCTAGCACGATCAATTACTCATTCCACATCGTCAATAGACGAACCCTCTGCTCCCTTCTTTCCTTCATCTTTGGGACAAGATCGGGTGCAAGACACGCCCATGCTCCATGGATGATGATCCCTCTTCACCGTCAGCGGTGTGATTGCCATGCGGAGGAGCAGTTCTAGTAGCATTGCAGATAACGGTGGAGATCCAACTTAGAGCGATCTATGCTCGTGAGTCGTCCGTCACGGAACCACGAGATGTACATCGTTTGATGGATATCATCGTTCGTGGCGAAGGGGTAGACAATCTGGACGGAATCCTGATCATGTCAAATATGTGGTTAACATACATCGACCATGTTGAGCTTACCCCATCGACATAGAAACCCGAATCCGCACTCCATCATGGCCAAGTTGAATTTCTTCCACGTCGTATCATGCGCATATTGCAGTGAGAGCACCAGCGGCAACGATTAGCAAGCCATTGCATTGACGATAGCATTGCCTGGGTCGAGAGGTATTTCGCAAAAGATCAGAAAGTTTATGTCGTCAAATTGAATGCTAGTCGTTGTCAACAAAGACGTGCGAAACCGTGTGTCGTAGCTTGCTTGGTATACCGACAGTGAACATGAGGTAAAGAGCAGATTCCTTACCAAGTCAAGAGGAGGGTTTGAAAGAGAGCACATCGTTCTCTGATAGATCGCGTTAGATACTTCGCCGATAGCAAGGTATTGTGTTCTTACCATGTCACATCTATCTTTATACTTGATATCTAACCAGACGACTTCGTCTGGGCCATCGATGACATGGAAGGTTATCATGTCGATGAGCGACGTGGTGCAGACGTTCAATACTGTAGCCTTCTGTATGGAGGCAACGGGGGGTGCGTTACGGGTAGCCCCTGACCCTGGGCTTAGCAACGGAGCCAGCGTTACGCGTTACAGTTGCCAGACTTAGCAACCTGGCCGGGGGGGGTGCGTTATGGCCGGAGATTTGGCAACGGCACTCGGGATTGGTGCGTTATGGAAGCAACAGCGGTACTTAGCTAGTAGCTAATCAAACTTGAATTGGTAAATGTCCGAGCAGTGATTCGCATCAGGGAGAGGTTGCTGTAAAAGCATTGTCCGAGAAGGACCGTGCCTTTCTCCGGGAGGTATGGCTTGAGCGCCTGATAAGCGCAGCTGAGCTACAGGGTGCCAAGGTTTTGAAGTAAGTCACGTTCCAACCCATTGATGTACTAGTAGAATTCTTACCTTGTTGACTCCCTGCGTTATGCGTTACGCGTTGCCATTGTTAGCAACAGCCTGGCCCGACCTGCGTTACACCTGAAATTTTTGGCAACGGGG
>JBBPOE010000356.1:0-27929 GCA_038091295.1 Tylopilus felleus | reverse complement strand
TTACGAACACGAAGGGGCGATATGCCAAAACAAACGTACCAAATTTCCAGTTCTTGGGGTCGAGGATGTCTGGGGAATCCTCAGGCACCGTTGGGCGGAAGAACGGACGGAGGATCGTATATGCGTTTGACAGCTGAACGTCGGGGAAGACACGCAGCGTTCCCTGTGTCGGCGCCGTCTCACTATAAGGAATTCGTGAGTAGTGCGTGATCAGGATGCGCAGTACCCACGAACCTCATCGCCAGCCATCCCTGGAAAGTTCTGAACACGGTCGCTTGTCCAGGTCGTCCATACAACGAACTGCGTGCGTCAAGACGGTGCTCGAGGTCATAAGGATCATGATCGCGCCAGTTGCCTGTGAGGATGTCCTCGAAGCAGCGACGGAAAGTGTCGTCCTCCCATCGCTCGATCGCACCACCTAGACACAGCTCAGCGCCAGGCCATGTACATGTCGAAGTGCTATACATACTATCAATGTGGGGTGGGAAGTGGCCCCAGTGACCACCGGGGTGGCGAATGCGGAAACGATCCGCGTATTTCAAGAGAACAGAGAGATCGACGCCCTCGAGGGTCTTGCCAGACTTGGCATGGTACAAGTTGTTGAGCCAGGCAGATGCCTTCAAGACATTGGGGTGCGCACGAGCTTGCACCTGTGAGCGTGTCCAGCTGACGGGCCGTTGAGTAAGAGACGCGATAACAGGTAGTGGGTAGCCGAAACACTGACTAGAGGTAGAAGAACTGTTTATTGTCCCCAGGGAAGCCTGTATCCGAACAAAAGATGAATCGCATCAATTGGGGTGAGTAGAGATGCAGACCTTCCGCGTGAGGGTTTGCTTCGACGAGTTTGTCAAGTTCCGTCTTCCAGCCAGAGGCTGTCTTGGTATCGACGACGCCACGGATGACGACCGAGCCTTTGCGTCTGATGACGTTGACCTCTTCAGGAGTCAACTTGTCCAAGTCTGCAAAGTTGACTTGGGGAACGAACTATCGAACGACATCAGCGAGCGGTCATCGCAGAACCTACGAAAGGCAAGCTCACGTCAGGACCAGCCTGCGCAATCTCGGCAGTGCGTGTAGCCAGTTCTGCAAGGATGTCATTCCAAGCCGCTGTGAGACGCTCTGGTGTCGTCGTTGAAATAATTTCGCGTTTCAAGTCGACAAAACGGGAGGGCCATTTGTACGAGGCCGACATGTGCAGGTACTTCACTGCTTGCGGTGTAAGGGAACTGCGAGTTCGAGGGAGACGGCGAGAACCCAGGAGACCATCACTGAAGTTGAAAAGTTTGGAGAATGAGAATGTCATAAAAATGCACTGAGGGCAGTGTGGATGAATAGAACGTGTCAAGCATGTGAGCATGATGACAGAATCGGCGCGACAACATTCCAATATTATAAGCCCCAGTTGCCGCCCCCCACGCTTGCAGCGAGTGCATTGAAACGAACACGTGCCTTTAGTGCTAGCACATATCCGCGTCACTATGGCTGGACACTCCAAATCCAAATCGACCAAGAAAGAAAAAATCTTCCACCCAGATTCTCGAAAAGCCGCCCAGCTTACTCGCACCCACCTCCGAAAGTCAAAGCTCGCGGAAGCGACTGTCAAGCGGTCTAAAAAACACGCTCAACAAGGTCAGCTCGTCGATCCCATCGCGGTTGGATGGGCTCGGACTCAGGAACTTGGGACTAGTGGATGTATATGGCTTCTTCTATCATGCGTTACCACCCGTGGGTGTGCTCACCCTCGAAGAATTGCATGCCGTCGTCCGGGACGTGTGGCTTACCCGGCACGACGATGAGCTTGGACAGGAGCGCTCCGCTCGGCGTAAGGGCAGGCCAAAGAGTACGAGGGAGGCAAAGTTAGAGGAGATCAAGCTGAGGGAGACGGAGGAATACAGGACTGGGATCGGTGAGTTGGAAGCCCTTCACTATCGTCTGCAATCCAGCCAACGTACCCTGAACAACTTTTTCCAAAGAGGTCCCGGATCTTACACACGAACCTACCGTCGAGCTTTTTCGCAAGTGGGACCAGAAGGAAGTTGCCTACGTTCGGCTGCTTCGATCCATCCGCATATCGAGCTCTAATCCTGGAGCGACCGTCGTGTCTAACCAGGGGAAACACCACTCGCTGCACGTAGATCCCGCACTATCGCAACAGCAGGATCAAGAGATGAACGTCGATGAAAACGATAGCATCATACTATCCGAGCCAGCGTCGCGGTTTGCCAGCACGATTACCACCATGGACGGACCACTGTAATACCATGTTGTAGTGCTCGTCTCTAACCACCCAAAAGCGACACGTTGTAATAAAATTTCAATCGGGATACACCATCATCTGTGCAAACCTGTGTCCGTCCGACATTCTCGGGCTGAACAATCCGACCATGCACCCGGGCAGCACCCCCAGCTGCGAGCAAACTCCCAAAGGGTCCTCAAGCACTCATATATAATTGGAGATGCGCTTTTCTCCTGCATCAACTACATCGCAACCTCAAATCTTGCCCTAGTTTGTTGCATCGTCGCTTTATTCGAAGGCATATCACTTTTTCCACCGCAGGGTGTTTTGTCTCGTCCAACTGGCACCTGAGAATTCAGATACCCTAGCAGAGCATGAGGACTACCTTGTTATCATCTCCAACCACGGAGCCCGCATTCTCCAGACAGTACTATACTTATGGCTCATCGTCACGCGGTGTGGTGTATGTTATTGACCCCCCTAACAATGCCATTTTCAGTCAATCCAACCCCTCTTGGTTTGATTAGTCATCATAATAACATGAGAACAAGTTGCATCTTATCGACATCACCGGATGCTGTCATTCACAAATTATGCGGTCGGCTCGGCAACTTAACTTTAGCGTTACATCGCCACTGCGTTCAGCCTCTCTCTTGCGACCGCCTCTTGAGTACTGGGTGTTGGCTCAGCCGTAGGCCTATTCGATGATGCCAGTGATCGAACCACCCCCCAAAAATGAATCACCCCGCAAGTCTTTTGAAGACTTTGCATCCATCTTTGATGCTCACCACGTTCGGTACGTTCGAATTCAATGGGTCGACCTCAACAATCAGGTTCGCTGCCGAGTCTTGCCAGTCACCCACTTCCGCAAGCTTCTCGAATCGGACCGACCCGGTGTCACGGTGGTCAAGGGAGCGCTAGGAGTAGTAGTTCTCCAGCTTGCACCCGGTTTTAGCCCCGTCGGAGAATACGTCTATGTCATCGATTTCTCTTCGTTTCGCCTCTGCAACTATGCCCCTGGACATGCCGTATTCTTTGGGTTCTTCCAAGAGCAGGTGGCCATTGCCCGCCCCAGTGGACCATCTTTTGAAGTGCCTTTCTGTGCCCGCACACTATTATCGCGTCTCATTCGGTAAGTAATCTGGAGCACGCTGCCGAACGTTGCTGAAGCGCCGACACATGAACCTCCAGGTATGCTACCCAGGAGCTTGGGATCCAATTCTTGGTCGGCGTCGAGACCGAGTTTACTCTTCTTAAATCGGTTCACCCGCTGGTCCCCGTGAATGATCATCAGTGGTCCACCACCGCTGCGCTCACTACAGGAACAGTTGAAGCTCAAGCGCTCGAAGAAATCGCGGATACCATCCAAGCCGACGGCATCGTGCTCGAGATGTACCATTCAGAGGGTGCACCAGGACAGGTCCGTCCGCCCGATCTGGTCAATGTATCTACTCAAAAGACTCCTTTCTAGTACGAAATCGTTACTGGCCCCTTGTCTCCACTCGAAGCCGCGGATGCCTTGGTTCACACCCGCGAGACCATCTACAACATCGCCAGTAAGCATGGTTTAAGGGCTACATTGGCCCCGAGGCTGGCCGCGGACAGCTGTCAGTAACCAGAGATTCTATATTGACGTCGACTCTCTGACTGAGAATGGTTGGCAGGCGGATGCGGCGCTCATATGCATGTCTCGGTACGTGGTGAGAGACCGGGCACATCCGCTTCCGAGCTCCTTACGCCCGTCGAGTCTGCTTTCCTCGCTGGTCTTATGCACCACCTCCCGTCCATTATCGCATTCACATTGCCACTCACCGCTTCCTATGCCCGTATGATAGATGGGATATGGTCAGGCGGCACGTGGGTCCGCTGGGGGGTCGATAACCGCGAGGCACCTGTTCGGCTTACGAAAGCGCATAAGCCTTCCTCACGAAACTTTGAGATCCGACCTATCGACGGCACTTCCAATCCATACCTGGCCATCGCCGGCATCTTGGCCTGCGGAATAATCGGCGTCAGAGACAACCTTGAATTGACGGTCAAGAACTGCGACGTAGCGCGTTCTGCGGCGCAAATGTCGGTCGAAGAGAGGGAGGGGTTTGGTATCACGAAAAAATTGCCATTGGATATTGGCGAGGCGAGGCGGTGCTTGGCTGCCGACGATGCTATCAAGGACCTTGTCGGAGTGGAGCTTGTAGAAAGCTTTATAAACGTCAATGAGGTAAGGTGTCGTTTCGTTTCAATCGATCTTGGGGCACTGTTGCTGATTCGGACTGGACGAGCAGATGCTTGCAAAGGTGATTGATCCTCGTGAGGGAGAAGAGGAAGCTCAAGCGGTGGCACGTCTCGTCGAGAATTACTGAGCTCAACCTCAGGTCGCGTGTCTTGCTATCAGTCACGTTCGGTAGAGTTGATTGGGTTCTTGTAAAACATATTATTTAGCAGACCAAACGTCCATAAAAACCGTCAGGCTCTTATACAGTAGACTCGTCACTCGTAAAATACTTGGTGCCAGCACGCACTTGTAAGCTAACCAGCCATCCGACTCGGCCCGTCCTTCCCGTGTTTGCGCACATTACTACTCGTTCGATATCTAGTCTGTCATGGGCATCGTCACACCGAAATGTCCCCACGTCACGAGCCCGGCCGAGCAGGCAAACATTCGATCGGGGAAGGCGACATCTCCAAGAACGTCGGACGTAACGCGAGTCGGACTGGACTGGGCGCGTGCACACGCACCTGCGTTGGTTGCTTCATCCATCTAGTAGTAGTGTGGCATCTACTCGTCGAGCCCGAGGGGAGCCACTCCGAACGCCCTCCCTGACCCCATTTCTCATCCGCGTCCAGTTCTAGATCGGAAATCGGCGAGGCTGACGTAGGGACAGGCATGCTGAACGCGCGACTGCGAAGGGGGTGGTTCTCCGGGAACCCAATCCCAAGACCGACCGGCTCTGCCCTCGGTCTTGGTCGCAGCTCATAAGACTCCGACCTGTCGTTGCCCTTCCCAGCGGTGGTTGCGGTCGTGTTGGCGGATTTCAGCAAATGGATCGACGGCAGCTTGCCGCGCGGACGGCGTGGGACGTCCGCGTCCGAGTCGCAGACATTTGGACTCGTCGGACGCCGGGTGCCAGTGGCAAGCATGCTCGCGACGCGTCTGTGCTGCCGGGTGTCTATCCGGAGAAACCCAGGACGGCGGACAAGTCGCGTCGTCGTCGTCGTCGTCGTGTCAGCACACACACGAGCACCTCCACCTCCACCCCCACTCCTACCCCCACTCCCATTCCCATCTCCGTCGCCATCTCCGTCAGCATCGTAGCCGGCCTCGTCCGAGTTGGCAACGACAGACTGGGAGCTTGCGCGGTAGTGGACTTGCCTGTGGGGCCTGCTAGGCGTCATGTCCGGGTCCCCCCGCAACGAGATCTGCCCGAGTCGGCGAGAAGCGTCGAGGATATCTCTCGGGGTACGCATCTTCCCCTCGGACGGTGTTGGAGACGTGGGTGGCGTTGTTTCCGTCTGGACGTCAGACGAATCCGACGGTAAAGAACAGAGGGTAGACGCGGTAGATTCTGAACTAGAGGAGATGGCATAGTGGCCCGCCAACCTAGTGCCTTCCTCGAACGATGACATGGACATGATGATAGGGTGAGAATGAAGACGAGGGAGCGAAAGCTGACCTTGTTCCACTCGTTTTGCCTGGCCCGGATTGAAATTTAGGATTTGACGCGCACGCAGACGTTGACGGCTGGTCCAAGTGGAAATGATAAACCGGGTTTCCTTGTCACGTTGACCTTACATTCGATAACTGCAAGCACTTCGTAAATGACATTCACAGACTGCGGTGCTATGTAAGAGTTTGACTCGAAGACTGATTATTGGATATCACGTACCTTGATGATATTCAAGTTGTAACTGTGGGCCAAAGCACCATAGAATCAACGAGTGCTTAGACGGGTGTCCTCACCCTATACAAACATCAGACGACAGGATCCCAGATGCTGCAGATCGCGACTGGACAACCAAGGTCAGATTCGGGGTGGTGGGTTCCTTGAAGGGACTGAAGCAGATACTCGTCGAAACGTTACATCCAAGGAGCCGACGAATACGTCGTGGTTGTGTATCATTCTCAACGATGGTGTTAAACTCAAAATGACATACATGGTACACGTTTGGTGGTTGATGATACTAATGGTGTATATTACATGGGACGCCGATCTACCACTTGGCATAGGGCAAGAATTTTCCACTGTTGACGAAGAAAGCCATCAGAATAGTTGCTACGAGGTAACGCGACAGCTTACTCGAACGTGAGGACTACGCGATCACCCTTTGGGTCGGGTTTCTTTGTCACGTTGACCTTGCAGTCGATCATGGACATGATACCATCACCGAACTGTGGGGACATGATGTCAGTATGTCTAGATACGACTCGAACACGAGATCGTTGGTACCTTTTCGTTGATGACGGACTGGGTGTCATACCGTGCATGAGTGTGAAAGTCGGAAAGTGTAAAGGTTATCGCGTACCTTGATGGCATGGCCATAAACCAAGACAGCCTACATGCATCGTAGAGAGATCAACAAAGCGCCATCACACTTGAAACGACGTCCTGACCTCATACAAACGGTAGATCACAGGATCAGTCGGAGGGGAAGGACCGAGACCACGGCTGGGCCACCAATGCGGACCCAACTCGCTCTGGATGGACGCAGCCGGGATGTCTAGGACCCGTGCGAGCGCCTCGACCTCTTCCGGGGATAGTTTTGCCTGAAACGGGGAAGGACAACGATCTGACTCGTAACATCGATCTATGGCTGAGCGTGCACGACAAACGCACCTGGCCATAGAAAGCCGCAGCCACCCAGATCTCGTCCCTTCCGATAGCCTGTGCCAATTTCTCGAAGCTTAACCCTGAACGAGGTTCAACTTCGTGGGAGCTTGCGTAAATCAGCGACCATTGTACCTTTGCGTGCCTTGGCCTCAAAGAACCGGGTGAGGACAGGGGGGAGATCAGCGTAGGGCTGGTTGTTGGAAGGGATAGACTGTCAAAGTTTGGTTGGATGGCTCGGAGTTGGGAAATGGGCCACTATGGACTGACCGCTGCCTGAGATAAGGACATGGTGGTTAACGCTGGGAGAACCTGACTGCAAAGGACCCTTTATATCGCTCTTTGATGGGCCAATAATTTTGGCTTGCGAATCCAATCCAGCGGCCGGCCGACAACGATAATTCGCAGCCAGATGGTCATCTTTGGGAGTGCTCATATGTGTGATTCCCCATATGTAGTCTCGGACTATGTATCATCCCGATTGGATCTTCCTTGTGTTTTCGTAGCTAGATCCAGCGTATACGAGAGACCGTGTGAATAGCCACCACCATCACGATTTGCCATGTTCGGGGTCAAATCCATCTTCGTTGACGGGCTTCCAAACATCTTTCGATGCATGCATCAACTCGTGTAATTGTTCCAGCTGCTCCGCAGACATCTAACGGGCCAGTCGTCAAGTGAATGAATGGTCTGGCGCGAAATACACGTGAAGCTGTACCTTTTCGAACACGGTGGGATCAAGCTTCTTGAAGTTCTTGGTACTCGGGTCCTGGGATAGTTCATCCAGGTACATCTTCCATTGCGTTAGGAATCCCATGACATGAACAGGATTTGTGACCTCTCGGTGACGACGGAACTCTAGTGCAGTATATATGAGCAAATCTGATGACATGACATCGTACAGCAGTGGCACTTACCATCCTTGACATATGCATCGCCAAGTGAACGCATCTCTATCGGTAGTCTCCTGTGTGCTCTCAACAATCTACGATACAATCTGAAACATGTTGACATAAGTGCCCCAGACCACGTCGATGACTCTAATAGTACTTGCGGGATGGGTGGGTATATAGTCGTACTCGCTCGATGAAGATTCAGAGGCTTTGAAGATATAGATTGTGCTGCACAAACATAGCTTCTATGCATCCCTTGCGCCGGTTCTAGCTTGAAATTGCAGACGTGTTCGGGGTGTGTTCAAGTTGGTTCCAGGATTGGTTGACGATTGTCACTTGTTTTGCTTACATAAGCTAAGTCCCCACCTTCGTTCAACAGCCTCCTCTCTACTCCCATGTATGCAACCGTTCGAAGATCGCCCGGGACGACCCGATGGATGAATGCATAATGTGCATTTTTTCTCGGAATGGAGTTGCATATTCGATATTCCCTGGTAGTCAAGGAAAACGGAAGCAAGGCTGGGACCGCCGACAGCATGTCTGAAGAATAACCATGTGAACCTTTGCTCAAAGCGCTCCCGCATGTCGTCTGCGAGACTGAAACAAGTGCCGCTTACCATTTCCCCTGACTGTAGATGAGCACGCGCCGAGCTGTCGACGAAGAGTGCAGGTAATCATTATAATACGCCTCCATTCCTGGACCTCAGACTCATCTCACAATTGTGTTCTGTACTATAGGCGTGCCGGGTTGCAGAATGCCAATCAAATTGAGACAGACATGACATGCTGCGTAAATGCTTGTTCGCTGATTGGTCAACTTTTGCACGCGTTCAAGTAAGAATTCCATGGTCTAGAATTTGAACTGTGAGGCCTCGTTTCGACTCGTTGATGCAGACGCTGTGGGATTTTTGATCCCGCAGAGCGGAAGTAATTTTTGACATGTAGCGAATCGTAACCAACCCAACGGCTAAAACCTGGCATCACCGTCGACTTGAAACCGATCACTACATTGACACCCATCGATCGCAGTAACCGGATAGACGTTGTATCGCCAAGTCAAGTCAACATGATCGCCACACGACAGCGGTGTTAAGATCGGCTGGGATGTTGTTTCCCTTAACATCACTAATGTCCCGCGGAACCATATTGAAATTGATCACACGTAAGTGTCTACTTCAAGTCTCACATGGTATGGGCTGGTATGGGCGATAAGGATAAGGCCAGGCCTTGGAATTCCGTGATTTTGAGTGGAGACTCGAGCACGTCGAAGGCTTCGTCAGGGTCACTGTCGGGACCACCTACAGAGCAGGTTTGGCCATATGGAGATGAATGGGACTCGAGGACAAAAAGGTGTCGTGACTAAATGAAAAGTCTTGCGTTCGCGTATTCTTGTGCCTGTCTGTATGCCTAGTACAGCATAATGGTAAGTCCACTCCACCGCCGTCGGCGCAAATAGCAGGCTTAGTTTGAGAACACAGGAAGCCAAGATGCGAAGACTGCGTGAGACTTCCAAGTGGAGTGTGTGGTCATTGCTAAATCGGTCCTGCTCGGAGAAGCGTACGAGATCTAGAGACACGTCGTGCCAAATCCTTTAATGCTGCCGGTTACTTTTCCTAGTTCAAAGGTAAAGACTCGATCTCATATTTACCATTCACTCCTTTTCAGAGTAGATGACTCGGAAACCTTCGAGGACACCCTAGGGCATAGAAAGATTTCGCGCTCAAGAGGGAACGGCGAGACGGTGGCCGTTGGCATGGACCCAATCTCCACGCGGGCTTATCGATCGACGGGCAATACCAACCCCCGAGTCATAACGCATTCACACACTTCTGGTCACCAGACCAACGTGAACAAAGGATGCTAGATTAAGTAGACCTTGTCCGACAACTCGAGTTTGTCTCGTCGCCTTCCGTGTAGGGCTAAACTTCTTTACCTAGCCGCCCGAGGGTTCACCCCCCCGGTTCACCCTTATCATGGCGTCGGAGCAACGATGCATGCTTCGTGGCGTTTCGTCGCCATCCTCAGTCCCATGTCCGCGGGACCAGAGCTTACCCTTTCAACTGAGGTGACTCCATCCTGACAGGACGGACGCATGCATCATGAACCCCCTCGTGTTCGCACCCACGTCACGGTAACCAAGGCTCGACCGTTATGCCCATGGGCAACGTCCTGTTTATTTTTTTTTGCAATGTGCTTCGCTTTTCTTTTTTCATGGCACAGCCCGGTCCCCCTCGAGGCTCCCTCGCCGCATCGTCCCTTTTCATCGCAGCACGTCTTCAATGTGATGACGCTGCACGGACGACGGGGCTGAGTGGCCCTATCGACGTTCACATCGCTGAGGCTGGACGGAGGTCATGTCCGACCTTTTTATATATATTTGGCGTTCGTTGTTCATGTGTTGCATGCTATCCTTGCCCGGCCTGGGTGCACACCGCCATCCGTACAGTGTGCCCCTCGCCCAAGGTCCACGATGCCATGATCAAACCCAACGTTGTATCTCCCTTTTTTCACTCCCTTTTTCTTTGAACGCCATGCTTTTATCCAAGGTCAATACCGCCGCAAGGTGACGGCGACACGAACGACCACGCTCATGGGTCGTTCGTGACACATCGACGGGATTGACGGTGCCTGTCCCCAACGACACGCGGGTGGCTGACCAGTCGCTCCCGCTCCCCGTGCGATACCTCCGCTTTCCTCGATCACCTCTCTCTCATTGTGTTTTTCTTCCCACCTATGTGTCATACGTACACGCGGGCCACGTTGATCGATACATGAGACGGCGGATGTGTGACACCCGTAACCCCCTCGATCGGCGGACCGGGAGACGATCGCCCGTCCACGTCCGCCACACAAGCGGGCGACATGCAGGCGTAGAACCGACGCCCTGGTCAGTCTGACGCTCCCCCCTCCCGTCCTTGCTCGATCACTGGACGTCCTTTTCGAAAAAAAAATGCATATCGCTCTTGGCTGCAATCCACGATCCCGTCTCGTCTCGTCTCCGAGTCGCCCGTGCATCCAGTCACCGTCTGACATGGACGTTGGCATGCATACGCTCGGCTACAAGATGACAGCGGGAGTTTACTGACACATGTATTCGTGATGGGTCGTTATTTACAAACGTGAGGCACGTGCATGTACGAAAGAAGAGCTGGGGTATGCGTCGAAATAGGAGGAACAAGCAATGAGAACACAGACGCATGATCGGTCAGACGCGTCGACAGTTGTAAGCAGTAGCATACTACCCGTATCACCAACAAAACAAAAGCAATGGAGCCTCGACAAAAAAAGACACAAAAAACAATGACAGTCGTTAACGTCGTATCTACACACCATACATCGTTGAAAACGAAGGACATTGGCAAACATGCATTGGCCTAGTACAAAAACGCATCACGACAACAATGTTAAAAGCACCAACGACTAGAACCAAAAAAAAGAAAGGAAAACCGAAACATGAAATACAGCACAGGTACGGGGGTAAAAGAGTGAGAGAGAGCGTCCTCGAGGCGATTGACCAAGGGTATGATATGTGTGGTTCGTAAAACTTGAACTTGGACGACTAAACGTCTTGATATCTTTTTTTTTTTTCGTTGCTCCCTCTTGGTTTAAAAAACACAACGCACAACATGTCATCATCGAGGTGGCGACGCCCCGCTCGACACCGAATGCGACGTCCGCATGAACGACTGTTGGGGATGCTGCATCTCCTGTCCATACGTCTTGCCCACCCATGGCGGTGGTGGCGGTCCACCATGCGTGCGTGTCTGATTCGAAGAATAGTGGGCGTTGCCCTGCGAAGGCGGCAACGGGTGCCCTTGTCCAGACCCTACTCTATGCGGGTGAAGATGCGGCGCCCCCGAAGAGTTCGCAGGCGGAGAGAGCTGCGTCGTCGATGGTTGTGAGGGCTGTGGTTGTAGTGGCGGTTGCTGTGATTGGGCCTGGGTCTTTGGTGGCGCTTGTTGGCCGTGTGCCGACCCTGATTCGCTGTCGTTCATGCTGATAGGCACGATCTGGAAAGTGCCCGTGTGGACGCTCATCTTGTCCATCTCTCCATTCCCGTTGGAGCCACTTCCCGATCCCCCACTGGAATTATTCCCGGTTGCAGCAGCCCGAGCGGCCTTTTCGCTCTCTGCGGCGCGCGCAGAGGCACGAAGCATTTCCATGTCGATGCGCATCATCGTCGTTCCGGACCCACCTTCTGCAGCGATCGCTTTATCGCGTTTGCGAACGAGCTTTGCATAATCTGTCAAGAGGGAACCAGGTTGAGTACATGTGGTCACATGGTGTGGCAAACGATACGCACGAAGGCCACAGGCGTTACACAGCGTCCGGGCACCATCTGGACCTCGGCGCCACTCTGGCGTCTCTCTAATATTACACGAATGGCATTTTCCAGGCGGTGTCGCGCGCTAGCGTTGCACGTCCATTGAGTGATGCCCTCGAATCCATGGAAATGCAAGAACATCACTTACACTTCTCTTTCGGTATTTGTTCTTCCCACCACCCACCGCACCGCCAACTGCTCCTGCCACAGAACCAGTGCCACCAGCCGCTGCTGCCGCAGCCGCCAAGCTTGTCGTAAGTGCGCGCTTGGTTCGGATGATGTCCATGTCTTTCTCGGCAGCGCTGCGTTCTGCAGCAGTTTGTCCACCACCGGGACCTGTACCAGCCGGCGAGTTCGAGAGCTGAAGTTGGGAAACGTGCGGAAGGGCACTGGAGGTTTGCGTCTCTTCCCAGGGGCGTTTGGGGGCGCGGGTATCGAGATCGATCGGCGCTCCGCTCGAGGAGCCACTAGCATTTAGTGTAGCATGAGAATTCGTTCTGTCACCGAATGCGGATGATGCCATAGACGACTGGGGTGCGCAGGCGGACAATGACGACGATGTTGTGGACACATTTGCTGACTTGCCTGAGGGTGATCGTAAGGACTCAAGAAGGCGGACAACTTCTTGCGCGCGGTGGGTCATCTCCGCGAGCTCTTCCGCAGACGGTTGCGCGAGGGGAGTCGAAGACTGTAGGTGAGCTGCATGTCACAAAAATCAGAAGCATGTCGTGGAGGAGACAGTCAAAGGACAGGGTGATGAATGAATGCCCACTCACCATAGTGTGTCGCAAATTTGTACAGCACCGTACAGTGCTTCAGCACCTCGTGCATGATGCTCTCCCTCTCTCTCTCCCGCTCTCTTTCTCTTTGTTCCTTCTCCTTTAACTCCGCTAACCGCTCGCGTTCCTTCTCCCGCTCCCTCTGACTTTCACGCTCCCGTTCCCGCTGTTTCTCCCGTTCCCGCTCACGTTCAAGCTCTCTTTCTCGCTCCCGCTCCTTCTCGCGTTCACGTTCTCTCTCCCTTTCGCGTTCACGTTCGCGTTCGCGCTCCTCTTCGGCTATCGTATTCATTGGGAACCTCGTCTCCCTGGCATGTAGAGTATCTGCCGGAGAAACGTAGGCAGGCCGCGGGACCTCGGGATGATGCATTTGTTGTTGTGCTTGCGAATGAGGAAGCGAGTGAGATGGTTGCGCTGAAGTCTGAGTTGGATGTGTAGTGGGGTGGACAGTCTGTGCAGGCGGGTGGCCATGCGAGGGTTGAGCGAGATGGGACGAGTGAGATGGATGAGGTGCATGTTGTGGAGACTGAATGTAGGGTTGCGTCTGTGAATATTGTGGGGCGGCACCGGGCGCGGATGCGGGGGAACCATTATAATTTGGTGTTGTATGCTGGGGTGGGTAGGGAGATAAGGTCGATGAGTAATTATGTGGTTGTCCGCTCTGTCGCGTGAGGTGAGGCTGTGAAGGGAGGGGTGGCGGCGGCAGAGGACGCGGCAAGGCTACGGTCGCTGAGGCCGACACAGAATCAGGTACATTGTACCCGCTCCGAGAAGGCTCGCTGTTGCCGGGATACGCACTAGCAGAACGTGAATCGGCAAACGAGGACCGCTGGTCAGCGTTACTGGGAACATATTGAGGGGGTGCAAGTGAACCATGCCTTTGTTCGGCTGGTACGTAGGAGGACGTCACAGCAGACGATTCAGAAGAGGCGTACCCATGCCTCGTGTCTTGAGGAGACACGTATCCAGATGACTGCCTCGTCTCCTGGACATACGAAGCGCCCGTTCCTCTGTTACCGCCATGAGACTCTTGCGCATGGAGATAACCGGTGCGGGAGTCGTGGGCGTATTGAGGTCGCGTTGGACCCTCTGGATGATAGCCGACCCGAGTGGGAGGATCTTGAGCGTACCCGGCACGTGCAGGTGCCGAAGGCTCTGGAGCATGCGATTGAGAGTAGGTATATTTTGTATCCTGAGTATATGCGTTCGTCCGTGGTTCCGGAGGGTAAGGGCGAGCCACCTCGGACTGGGTTTGAGGGGTAACATGCGTAGGGGGTTGTCCTTGTCCATAAGATGTCCCAGGTCGCGAGGAGTCGCCTTGATGGGAGTACCCGGGACGGGAGTCGTGCTGAGAGAACGACTGGGAATGCCTTGCGTTGACGGCTGCGGACGCAGGCACGGATGCAGGGGCAGGGGGGTGAGGATACATTTCATGACGAGAATCTATGCGCGCATCAGCGATTTTAGGTTGCACATGTGGGTGCCGAGCACGATCTGAGTTCGGAACGCGAGAGTCGCTGAGAATGGCGAATCGGGTGAGGTTGAGGCCACGTTGACGCAGCGCGGGGGATTACGTACCGGGTGTCCTGGGGTTGGGGTTGTCCGCGAACGGGTTGAACTGGTGCTTGGTTCTCGTACGTCGTGCTGGACCTGGTATCTTCGAATGTATAAGCGGAAGCGGAAGTAGGTGGAGGCACGTAATGGGGTGGCGAGTGTGCGTGTGGGTGAGGTTGAGGGGGCTGAGTCGGTGTTGGTGTCGGGGAAGGGGGTGGGTGCGGGTAAGCGGAGGTAGGTGTTGGATATGTGTTATGAGACGGGTATGGCGGGTGAACATTGGCCGAGGCAGAAGCGTAGGATGGGGAGGTAGAGGGACCGAAGGTGGGAGAAGTCGAGTTGGTTGCGTATCCGGGAGACGCGTTGTAAGGCGTATACGGCGCGGAGGTGGAAGTAGAAGAAGGGTGATAGGATGGATTGTAGGCATGAGAAGTGTTTTGGGTGTACGGGGACGCAGGGGGATAAGTCGAACGATGTTTTGGAGGGGCCGAAAAGACGGAGGGTGTACGGGCCGGAGCTGCGGTGGGCGGATCGACGGTGGTGGGCACGAGGGGGGTCGTTCTGGCAAAGGACGACTGGCTGGATGGGACCTGAGCGTGCACCTGGGACGGGGTTTGGGAATGAGCCGAGGTGGGTGGGTTGGGGCCATGCGGGTGCTGTTGCTGCCAAGTGGAGGTGTCGTGGTCGTGCTGCTGCTGGCTCTGGGGGGGTGTTTGGCCCTGAAACGCGAAGGGCTGACGGTGAATGTAGGTGGGGGCCGAAGTCGCCGAAGTCGGTGTGGGTGTCGGGTAGCCGAACGAGGCGAAAGACGTGCCGTTGGTGGCGGGTGCAGAGGGGGGGGCTGTCGGATGGGCTGAGGGGGAGCCGTTCACGTCCTGGCTGACGTCGAAGGCGGTGTAGTTTGGCTGGTCGGGTGCGGAAGGCGCGTCGTGCTGGAGGGGACGATACTTAAAATTGAGGCTCTTGAGTGGGGGAAGGCGAACATCGTTGCTGGGCGCGTGGTTCTGTGGATGGGGGTTTGAGTGTGAGTGTGAGTTTGGATGGGAGGTGTAGCGGTGGGGATGGGCGTGCGAGGAGGCCATTATGGGGCAGTGTCTTCTGACCGGGAACCGAGTTAGTACAGTCTAGCTAGTATAATCACGTTGAATCGAGACGAGATATCGCCGATGACGATGGCGGCGCACTGCGATGCTGCTTAGATCTCCTCGACAGACGAGACACCCTTGAAGAAATGACCTGAACCGTCCAACGAGCGCGAGAGAGAAAGAAGAAGAAAAAAATCAGAACGCTATCGAGATGAAAAAGAAAAAAAAAAAAAGAAAAGAAAATGGAGCGACGATCCGTGTGGTTTGAGTAGGTGGACGGAGGAGGGGAACGGTATGGGCTTGGAATGGAATGTGCAGGTCGTCCGTGCCGTATCTCCCGATGGCGACGGATCTCACTTGCACCCGCTGACACGATGCAAATCTGCGTTCGTGTATCTTCCCACGGTCCAAATCTGGTCATGGTCAGATTCCCCGATTCACCGATCCAAACATACTCACCCACCCTCGCGAGTTGGAAGACGACGACGAATCCTTCTCAACGTTCCTCGACTGTGGAGAGTTCACAAACCCGGGTATAAGAGGACATCCACCACACTCCCGTGGCTGTTCACCTCGCGTGTCATCTCCCCTCTACCCACAAGATCCAGACTCCTCATGTGCACCCCTGGCATGCACTCCAGCTCACCCCAAATCCTCCATCATCACTCCCTCCACGCCTTTGCATGCATGTGCCCTCTCCGTCCTCCCTGTCCGATCCATCATTTCTTTTTTGGTATTTACAAGTCGACCGTGGCACCCCGGATTGCCGTAAAAAGCGCTTCCTCCCAGATTTATCTCCGATGTGTTACCCCCTTTCCACGTGTCATACCGCATTTGGATCTCGATGCCTGCACGTTCGATTCCTCCTCCTCGTGGTCATCCATCACCGCACCGCAGTCGAGTCCCGAGTAGCCTCTCTGGTCCATTGGATCACTTCACACACACGTCGTTCTAGTTTCACTCGTTTCCACGTTCGCTCAACGTCTCTTCCTGTGCAGTTTGACACCCCGTGGACACCACGGCCTTTGGCGGCGAACAACACGTGTCATCCAGCACGCACAACCGGTCATCTTCTTATCACAACTCTGTTCACATGAATCCTCCTCTCCCGCAGCCCTGACACCCGCACAGCTGCGATCACCACCGCACAACAACGAGTTTCATACTCATTATTTATGACCGTGAAATGCAATCACTAGGTATCATACAACCTAATCCCAATCTATCCAAAGCTTCCAGATCGCGCGGTCGCCGCTTCGAAGCCATCCATTGACCATTGATCATCCCGATCCTCCGCACAAGTCGGGAAATGTCCGTGGCGTTTTCGTCTACGCCCATCCCGCCGGCCTCAATTCCACGTCTTACTTGCCAATCACGGTCACTACTCCCCCTGGCCAGCTCACGGGACCATCCTATCATGATCCGATCCGTGTGACTGATTCCTTTCAGCCTTCACACTCCTTAATTTTTTTTTCCGCGGCGGGCCACAGGTTTGCTCTGTCTTTGCACGGGAATAAGGTTGCCTTCATTAAGGTGGTCTGATTTGCCGTTGCGCGATCATTTGTATGCCCATCGTAATTTGACGTACGCAAGACGTGTCGGTGCCGTAGGTCTAGTCTTTCGTTTTTGATTTTCACCTGTCATTACCGGTCAAGTGCGTGTCTCCTCATGATCTATTCGGCCTTTCGTCAACTGGTTGGGGACCGTGTAGGGGTTAGATCGGAACGGCGACTTGTTTAACTTGTCCGTCGCTGCTTCTTCCGTCGGCAGTTCTCTATTCCCAGGACGTGCTTTTGCTGACGTTTTTGGAGCTTCATAGGACTTACAATCGCATTTCCCTCCTCCTCGCCCCGCCACTCGCGGCGAGCCCTAGCCCTTTTTCTCAATATCCATCATGCTCACTATTACAACCGCTCGGACATTGTCTTGTGCCGAGAACACGGTCGTCAACGTGTTCTTGGAGCCAATCACAGACCGACCTGGGCCTCTCGGTGAACGAGGCATGCTTGATATCAATCAGCGAGCCATTTCGCTGCCGCCACCACCACCCCACAAGTATTGATTATCGATCAACAACAATGCGGACGTACATCCGTCGAGGATGTCGGTCGAATACATATCTTTGGACCCCTGCCCAAGAGCCCTTGATATGAATTCAGTTTCCAAATATCAATTGGCTCCGATCGATTTATTTCCCTTGTCCGCAGTGTACGACCAGATATCCAGTTTAAGCTAGCTCGGCTTTGCAGGCTCATCCCATCGCCCTCCGGTCTCGTCCGCATGACACGTACGCAGGCGGCTACCCTCGCGGCGACGTCGTCCCCCCTCAATCCACAACGCACCATCCGCGACGCACCACAGAAAGATCATCACTCTCAGGGAACACCCTCTCAACACGCCGATCGTTTCTTCCCCCCTCGTTGTTCATATCCACGAAGATGGACAGCGGAATGTTCAGGACCCACTGTTTACCGCTCATCGCTCATAGCGCCAGTACCACACGCACTCAGCAGCACCTACGGTTGTGTGCCACTCATCCCTCCCATGTCTTCCATTCCACTCCACTTCATTTCATGCGCCAGACATAGGACCCGGATTCGTCTGTGACCCAGCGACGATGGCCCCCTTTGATTAATACACGCGTGTGATGGCTTCATTAACGCCATGCACCACGACAAAAAAAAAAGGTACATGGGAGCTTATTACACAGCCTTGGCGAACGACGCCGGCGCCGACCAAGTCAGCGCAACCTGGGTTTCACCACTTCTTCGCTTCCCCACGAACGAGAGCGACGTGTCCTCCCTAGATCCGTCGTCCGTGAGGTGCCAACTTGCATTTCTTCTTTCTTCCAAAAGTTAATTGCTAATCGATATCAGATCACAACGATCTAACTCCGATTGGGAATCACTTCTTGGGATACGGTGGGCGACCGGGTCCTTCCCTTCTCTCCCCCTCCCATCGCCCTCCCTTTAGCGTGTATGTTTCGGATGGCGTAATGAAGGTCTTTGTATGAAGTTTTAAAGTTTGCGCGTGCCCGCCGCATCTATGGGCGTCTCTTTGGGTTACCGACCTTATCGATCGCGCGAGTCCCATTTCGTCGTGCGTGGGAACATGATTGAATTCGTAAACGACGCACTGTGTGCTGGTGGGGCGGACCCTGGAGAGCTGGGCGTGTGTAAATGCAGGGATGCGCGAGCGCGCAACGGCACGCATGTGTGTTGGTGCGTGATCCTGTGGGTACCTTGATTGTGATAGGGATAGGCCACTCGTTCGTCCATGCCACCACGGCGATTTTTTTTTCGTCCGACGTCTTCCTCGATACAGTGGGTAAATGCGTCTCGTCCCCCTCGCACGCACATCTCTTTTTGAATCAGATCACGACGGTCCTCCCTCGTACAAGGGCGCGAGCGGCGTGTCGTGTCCGGGTGGGCCCGATAGACGTGTGTTACAGGCATCGCGTCGCATCGTGTCTTATAAACCTGTCTACGTACCCTATCGTACTCCCCATCCCATATCGTGTCGTCACCCGCCGTAATCCAGGGCGTAACCGGAACCGATTAGGTTTAGGTCGTTGCCAAGGACGCCCATATCAGATCAACACGAGTCGCAATCCGAGTGCCGTAGACCTCTGAACACGTACGGCTCCACGGCGTCAAGTGGCGCGGCCCGCGCGGGCGTAAAACGGTCCCATACTTATCATAGGGCAAGTATGCTACAAGAACGCAGGCCCTGGCGCCCCCCCGTGACCCCGCCTTCAACGTGGGGGGACGCACGCAGGTGGACGCGGAACCCCCCGCTCGCCGTCCGCGAGCGGCAGCCTCGACGCATGGACGCCGCATGCGTGCACCCGGCTGTGGGTACCCGTTCAGACCGGTCTCCGTCGCGCGCTGCCCTAATCGTGGGCGCGCGGCGCTCGGTCGCGACGCCGCTCCTTTTCCGATACGTGCGCCACTTGAACGCATCGGGCCCCCCGATACGGTACGATCCAGTGATGCGCCTGATCCCCTAGCGGATGCAACGATGACGACATGACGACTGATGGCGGTACGCTGGGCAAGCTGCCATCGTACCGTCCGTATCGCGCACATCGTCTACACATGTGGCCATCGTCGGGACGTGTGACCACGATGACATGATCCGGTGACAGGGGCGTTGGGGAGCCGGCCCATCTGATGACATCCTGGACGAACGAGAGCACATGCACACGATGCACGGATCCGGCGTGCGCCGTACCGTAATACCATTCAAAAGACGCCACCATTCTTCGATCAAGGGGTGGGATCCAAAAAGTGACGCTACGTAACCCGCTGCCCGACCTAGGGATGAAGACATGTAGCACGTCATCAGCAGGGGGTCACAGGAGTGCGCACATGACTGAACGTACGGGATGCATTGTTTCCGGATCCGAGGATTGAGCTCACTGTGTTTCGTGATAGGAATGATAGGAGTCACCATGGCACGGTGGCGTAGACACCGGCAACAGGTCAATTGAATCCATAGGTGTGCCGCTCGAGGTGGCGTACGGCTGCAGACAAAACCAGGATCAATGACAATTGACAATGATGGATGTGGCTGAAAACCGTTCCCAGGCGACCCTGCGTATCAATGTAACGCAATTCCCGAAAGTTAGATTGCGCCAACTATGTAAGAGTGATTAGCATAGTGCGTCGCAATGACACGATCTGTCGACGCCGCATCGATCCCATCGAAATGTCAAAAGGAGATGTGGTTTGAGGAGATCCTGCGTCAGATAGAAAAGGCGGTTGAACAGATCATGTGCTCTCAAAGATGGGGTAAGAGAGATCAATAGATCACGTACTGTATGACACGTGGGTCGAGTTGGGTTTAGCAACGCACGGGAGCCAGCAACGCTACCAGGTTGCACCTTGTGCATCCATTCCATAGGAGTGGAAATCATAACAACGTTACCAAAACACCACATACATTTCTGCCTTCGTTCATAACCGGTATACCGTGATCTCACCCGACCCCGATCCTAGCGCGATCAAACCCCGCGCCTCGTCATAATCCAAGCACGACCAGTCATCCCCATTGCTTTCAAAACTGACCTTGACCTGCGCTTCCGACGATCCCTGATTCAATAAACCGGGAAAGAGGGCGATAATGAGCGTCTCCCGCGAGGTGGGTGTAGACAATTGCTCAATGAAGTTTTCTTCGGTGATCAAACCGACTGCGGCCCAGTCTGGGGGCTGAACCCAAACTGCCGTGCCGTGGGGCCCAAGAGCCATGTCGCTACAACGAAGCGGGCCACCGCGGTGAGAGGTGAGACTGGATATTATATTGAATGGGAACGATAAAGATTCTTGGCTTGTCGAAGAGCCGTCGTGAGGATCATCGTTGGGGTCGGTGTTCAAGGTCATGAATTGAAACTGTTCTGTAGCTCTCCATGGATCTCCTCCCTTGTTGCGGACGAGCAACGACAACGGGGGCTGCGAAGAACCAGCTGGGCAGAATGGTGCAGAAGGTCCCAATGCTAGCGACACACCGTCAACCCAACCAAACGACTTGAAGACGCGAGGGAGAACGATGTTGAGATTGTCGCCCGGAAACACCATTCGGGGTTCTTCAAATATGCAGATGGAGCGAGCCCTGACGACAAAGATGCTCCCATGAGCAAAGACGACATGTAATGGTTTGTCCTGCACATGACTGAGTGCACAATCACTAATATCATGTGGATCCGTCTCATCACCTGCCATGTATTTGGACTCTTTAACAAGGCTTGTTCTTGCGTTTTCCAATTTAGTATCCATGTCTCTGAATCATGATCGCACAGGGCGATGATATCCCCGTTGAGCGAAACTGGTTTTCTAGATGTTTCCAATGTCCTTCGGGATTGTATTGTTATACCACCCGCGTCATCATCGGCGATGGCGAGAAGCTCGACGTTTGTGTAACTAAATGCAGTTCAGTAGAGCACCATGCCACAAGCACACTTGAACACAAACCCAACACCGTGGACGGAAACGGCGATCGCTGCATCCGATTGGTCATCAGAGTTAACGGTGATGCCGTTGAACAACGCTTTCCCGGGACTCCATTGAGCAACCGCCTCGAGGGTATCGCAGTCCCTGATACACAACGTCCACCAGATGCCGACCGAAGTGGTGATAATCCAGCTCCGTCCACGGCGATAAAGGAACTTGATCTGTTCTATCCCCCCTAAATGGGTAGATACAACTCGATGGAGCGTTGTCGTGGGAGAGCGCCAATTGAGACCGAGTCTGTAGGCGTACAGTGTCTGTCGTTCGAGATCTTTGGCAGAAAACGATGTCAGAGAACGTTTTGGGAATGGGATGCCACTTCTGAGGATCTCGTTCGTGCAGGCGGCACTCCAAACGGCGTGTTGCTCAGATACAATGTAGAGTCGTTTCGATACCTAAAACGGAGAAGGATCTGAGTCTCGAACACCCGACAGGGAATGTCCATGCCCACCCGTCGAAAGAGGAGGATCTCTGGGATGGAGAGCGCAGTAAAGATGTAGATCAGAATGTCATGATTCAGGGCATCCAGAGAAATAAACATCTAGTGCGTCGCAGTTCGACTCGGCCGTCGAGCTAGCAATAACGGTGGTGGTAGAGATCTTGGTAAACTAGTCTGACGTGTCCTACGATAAGGTCGCCGGAAAAGGCAATTGGTCTAGATTCGAACTGCTGTATCGCCAACACCGACATTTTGAATGGCTTCAAGGGAACCCACACGACACCAACTTTCTTCTCGACTCCAATACGACTCTCATGTTCCTGCCTTCCTGCAAAAGTTTCACAACAAAATCAAGGGTATAACCACTGAAGACGACGACGAACCAGAGTACTACGACGATGGCTCAGGCAGACCTCCCATCCCCGTTCGCCCAGCCATCCCAGAACGCCCGAGTGATGACCCTGGAAGTGCAAATGAGGACGATGAGGACGAGAAACCACAGGTGGTCGTGTTGAAAGCTGGGAAACATCTCACGGCGCGAGAGGCGGAGAACGAAAGACGAAAAGGTTTCGTCGCGTATCTCGTCATTTTTTGGTCGCACTCATATGCTTTTGGAATAGAGAAAGGGCTCCCTCCTCTTCCTGTATCTGACGACCAGTCGACGAAACAAGACGATAAAAAACCGAACGATGCTACCAAGTCGAAACAACCTGCACCCAGTCTGTCCTTTTCATCCTCGGGCACAAGATCAAGCACAAGCTCGAACAAGCTGAAACGGCGAATCGTCACTGAAAGAGATGACAGTGATAACGAAGGCGACAAGGTTAAAGACAAAGGTGACAAGGTTAAAAGGGCACCGAAGAAGAAATCGAAGCGAGAAGGAAAGAGTTTACTGTCGTTTGGAGAGGATGTTTGAGGTTTGGGCGGCCCCTTGGGCCGTCCAATCTGACTGTCCTGACTATCATAGGTTGGTTTGTTCTCCTCCTCGAAAAGTCACCAACGAGTTGGCTAAGGAACTAGGGGGGGGGTGTCTCCCTGCATGGCGAAGACTCAAGTCACGGTGGTGACAGTATCTCTACGCACCGTCCTCGATGACTCCTGAGCGGAAAGTAGTTCCTGTGTGCCGCAGGCCTTATCTGGTGACCACCCCCCTTTCGTCTGCCTGCAACGAGTCGTGTTCAGGGATACCAGCCTATGGTCAATTCATTACTTATTACGTCCACTCATTGCCAGTAACTTCATACTCACATGCCGTTGCTATCGAACAGCCTCCACACATTCCCTTTCCTTTCCTGCCTGCCTTTTCTCATGCTCTGCTAGGCGGTTGTTCATTTTTAGAGCAATTGTATTGCTTGTTTACACGGTGTTCTATCTCGTTTCGTTGACCAATCCGCCAGAAGCACCTTACTCGCCGTCCGGCGGAAATGCAGTTGGCTATGCTCAATGTATCAGCTGTTGGGATCAACCTCGATCATGAAATCGAGTCATTTTCAAAAGGTCAGTGAGCCGAATTTCGAATTCAAGATTAACGGTAGGATCTCTCCATGGAGCGAGGGCTAGATGCATGCAACCCGAACACAGTGTACGCACCCTCTGCAGCTCCCCCTATCAGTGCACTCCATGCAGAATTGAGGCATCCTATTGGCTTCTGGTTGATACGCTCACTCAGCAGCAGCCTCTTGTCTCGACCCTTGCGAGTTTGCGTCCTCCTGTGACAGTGGGACGCAGGATCGCGAGCTACCGTCATTTGATGTATTACCGGGCCGGAACATTGCCGGACTTGGCACTTGAAATGCTGCAACATACACATCATGTTGCACGTTCCACGGGCCTCGTGCAAGTGTGACGATTCTGCCACCCTGTGACTCGCATGCCTCTGTGCAAGGATGACGAACTAGAGGGAACCTGCGTAATGCGCACTACGTTGGAAGCGAAATTGTTCGTACGTGTGAACAGTTACATCAGGCATTTACGCCCCACGGTAATCTAACTCTCATTTATTGGTTGCGGGATAGGAGGTGTTTTCAGAGCAGCGAGGGTTGCAAGCGTCGACGGATGACTAGACTGTCTTTCCAAGATACCCTAAGATGGATTTCAAACATCTTAGGAAGACTGTCTGGTCACTAGATTCGTTATCCAGCCCTCTGGTAGCATTGTCCTGTACGCCAATTCTTTCTATGCGAGTGGTAACAGACATCCTTAACATTACCTTATGCAAGCTGCATTAAACCGGCGTGATGCAGAGAGCATCCCTCGCACCTGTCTCAGTGGCAGTCTCACGATAAGTAAGAGTGGGGAACGTTGTATGCACGTTAATTCCGATGTTGGTGATCTCCAGCCCAGAAGGCTGGATGGTCCGAGCGTGCAAATCATAGGAGGAGACACTGTCAACTGGATAGCTTGTCCTTCTTCGAGATCGCAGTTAGTAAGAGCGTGTCACCAAGTTAAAATATGGATGGAATACACTGGCATGACGAACTTACAACAGGTTTTGTATCACCAATGGTGGCTAGGACACCAGACGCCAAAGTATGATCGAAATTCTTGAGATGACTTAGTATAGAAAGGTGAGCGACATGCAGTCACTAGATTTCGAACTTACCGCAGCGTAGCTCTGGCGAATCAATCACGTTCGACGAGCGGTCAGCCTGAGTCCAGCTGATTTTTTCAAATACCCCTTGGGGTACTCGCATACGATATGCTTGTTCTAGATGGACGACTTCCAATGTCTATGTCAGCTATCGGAATGGATAAATGATCATATTATCTAAATGATACTACAGTATTAGTCGTCCTGACCTTCGGAGCGCGTGAAGGGTCCAGAACGCGCCGAGAGGTCCGTCGAAGGAAAACGCAAGTAGGACAGATGGCACGAACTTGAAGGGGACCAAACACGCCCTGGGATCATGGGAATGATTGGAAGGTGGTTGGGTCGCGAAAAAAGGACGGTATACAACGCAGTTGGAGGGAAGGAAGAAAGGGAGGAAGGGGAGAACAGGCACCAAGTCCGATGCTTAAGTACACTGCGTTGACTCACAGGAGAAGAGCTATCAAAGAAGCATCGGACTGACGCGACCGAGTCACTCCGGGTAACCCCAGCTCTGTAGATCGTTCGCAATATTGAAAGGTAAATGTCACCAGTGTACAGTACTTGATCGATTGAGTCGAACGAGTAGAAACGAGGAGGTAGTAATCGTTCAAGCAAAGCGAATGCGACGTAAGCGAGGTTCAAAACGTGCCCCGTCAGGGGCTATCATGAACCAGCCAATCTTGCCATGATTCCCGTTCGAGTGCCCATCATTGACTACGAGAACCCTTGTTACTGTCCAAACCCCCTCCAGGTTCATTCAACTAACGTTTCCCACTCGGATCCCTCCACATCACCCTCTAGCTTCTCTCGAAACCCAACCACGACTTTAGCATACAGCCAAGAAGGTGAAGAAAATTGCAACTTTGACGCGAGGAAGAACAGCTCCAGCCTATATGCTCTCACATACGGGCGAAAGCGTGTCACAAACTACGACCATTCCGAAAAAGCCCTCGTCGGACGAAGGTTTGCACATGTCTCGTACGATTCAAGTCCCTGTGCCAGGTTACTCTCTTCTCTTTAGAAGAAAGGTGCCCGGCTCATAAGCATAACAGGTATACTTGCTCTGCAGGGGAGCCGATCCCGTTTAAAACTCCCGATCGCGAGTGGAAAGAACCTATCAAACAGGAATATTCGTCTCCCGTGCTGCCAGCGCCCTTGGACCAGGATGAGCAAATTCGACAAGTTTTAAAGGAGGGATACGAAAAAGTACCAGGTAATCCGATCGCTTCCTTCTCCCGACGTCAAAGTAGTAGCATGCCTCGCAGAGAATATCGCGACAACGCGGACACTCCTTTTACGCCTCGATAAAGTTTTTCCCCGAATTGGTTTCAGGGAGGCAGCAGATTCTATTCATCATGTCTGGCTAGAAATCAACGCCGAATATCGTTTTGAGCGCCACCAAGCTCTGGTCGATTTGCTTGCAGACAGGGGTATGCTCCTAGATATCTCTCACTTACAAGCAAACTTGATACCCATCAGGTGCTCTAAATGAATATGTAATGACTGCGCTGCATGACGCAGAATTCCGTCATCTGGATCTCGGGCCAACGATGAGTGGCATCAACAAATTAAACTTACCTGGGGGCAATGTTATGCGTGGTACGATCATGGTCTTGCTCTCGGGTAACAGCACTAATCCACTCCTGCCGTAGTATTTAGGCAGCCAGGGTGGTTTAGGCACCTCAGGGCACTTTCGTTCGCCGGAGGAAGCTTCCAGAACGACCACGCTCTTACCCAAATCCAATCCCTTCGCCAGATCGAGAGGCTCGTTCTGGCATATACTGGTATTGGAAACGAAGGGTTTGGTTGAAATTTTGATGTCTTGTCGAATCTACAACATTGGTTTCTTCAGGGTATTCCATATCGTGGCTTTGAAACACAATTTACGCTACCTCGACTTGACCGGAAATGTCTTGATCAACGACGACTCGATGCCTGCTCTCATATTACTTGAAAACCTGCAATTTCTTTCTGTATTCGAAACGGGTGTCTTGATGCCTGGACTTCGCAAGCTGGCGGTGGCCGTCAAAGGAGGTAAACATGTCATGGACATCGTGATTCCTACCGTGTGTAAAGACTATATCAATGGTGAGCTCACGACGATCTCGCACCTTTTTTTCATGTCCCGATGCATATCGTCAGGCATACATGAACAATACCTCCTGCATCCATTACCTCCGCTCATTTCAGATCCCGACATTGTTAGCACGTTGTCCAAGACAGCGCTCTCGCACAATCTCACGGTTCATGCGTCCGTCAATTCGAGCATAGTCTCCTCTGGACCACGGGAAGAGATGGAGGTGAGGTTGTGGAAGATTCTGGATATGAGAAGGCAGGATCTTGTCGTTCGAGAGATGCTGGTTGGACAGGATGAGGCAAGATGATTGTGTTTGCATAAAGCCCTTCGCAAGATCCGATGGAGGACAATGTTCGCTTCTGCCACTACGCCCGTCACATGATGCACTTGTACCTGAATATGCTATTATGCTACACGCCCAAACTAGGCTTCCAGCGAGCGGACAGTTGACGGAAACTGTGCTTTCTTTGGCAGGAATCTGCGCTTATATTTGTGGTTGTTGATTTTGCCTTGTTTGCTCACCCTCTTAATCGGGCTCATCCGCCTGTCTACATCTTCGTGATCCAGCGGGGATCTAACTACTCGTTGCCATCTCCATCTTCCCTGCCACTCCCGTCCCCACAGAGCGATGCATCAGTGCATGCACGTCAACGGCCTTTCGGTCCTCGGTCGCTTCGACTTGTCTTTTTCGCCTGCGGACACGACAAGCCTGAGCTCATTATGATTCCCTGCGACGAGGGCATCTTGCAACTCGAGCACTGACTGCCGCAGGTAAACTCTTCGATTATTATCTGACGCGGTGGGATGTGCCGTGTGCTGGCATTCACACGTTCAAGAAATATCCGTGCGCCCCCGGGTCTGCCTTTGATCACGCATATACTGTCCTGTATTGGACACAGGACATTTGCTTGCCCGTCAACCGCGCGATTATCTCCTGCGCGACAAACGCCCCCGCCCATCACCTCCCGCGCGGCGATGTACTGGTGCTCAAGCACCGCCACACCCCGATGCTTGTGCGTGAAACCCTCTTGCCGGAGGATATTGGCCTTGTGAATGCAACCCTGCGCAGGTTTGTGATGCTGTTGCGAACCCTCCACCGATGACTCACCACGTCACAGAGCGAT